>VZQC01004642.1:1794821-1887420 GCA_009823505.1 Rhizomys pruinosus | reverse complement strand
TTGTTCCCAGGTAATTTTTTTTTGAGGCTATTATGATGGGAATGTCTTCTTATATTCCTTCTCCACCTGCTTATTTGCTTGTGGTTGTTGTAAAGAAAGGCTCCTGATGTTTCTAGGTAATTTTGTATCCTGCCAACTTTATTAAAAAACTCTTAATCATTTCTAGAAGTTTTTCTGGTGGAGTTTTTAGCATCCCTTTAGGTTTAACTCTCCCTATCATCGCAAAAAAAAGGGATCAGCTTAACTTCCTCTTTCAATTAATACTCTTTCTTCTACTCTTATTTCCCTAGCAAGTTTTTCAAGCACTATGTTGACGAGGAGTGGTGTAGGGGATAAGGGGCCATTGCTGGGCTCCCACCTTTAAGGGAAATGGTTCCAATTTTTCTCCATTTAGGATGATGTTGGCAGTGGGTTTGCTATATACGGATTTGATCATGTCGAGGAATACCCAGAAAATGTCATTTATAGTTGAAGGAGGAAAAAAAATCTTTCATGATATGAACAAGATGAAAGAATACATGTCTAAGAAACCAACACTTCAGAAAATACTCAAAGCCATCCAAAAAACAGAGGAAAGGAGCAAGTATCCCTAAGCAATTAAAGAGAGAAATAAACAAAAGCATAACAGAGTAAATACAAACCTAGACCAAGAATGAAAACAAAAAAATAAGGTGAAAGGAAGCAATATACATCTCTCAATAATAACCTTAAATATTAATGGTCTAAACTCCCCAATCAAAAGAAATAGACTGGGAAAATGGATTAAGAAACAGAATCCTTCTGTATGCTGTCTACAAGAAACCCATGTCACCCTCAAGGACAGATACCACCTTAGAGTGAAAGGATGAAAAGAAATATTCCAAGGGAATGGTACCAATAAACAAGCCGAAGTGGCTATTCCAATATCAGATAAAATAGATCTCAAAGTAAAACTAATCAGAAGAGACAAAGAGGGCCATTATATCCTTGTCAAAGGAACAATTAACCACGAAGACATCACAATCCTAAATGTCTATGCACCAAACTCTGGTGCACTTAACTTTATAAACACTACTCCTTACCAAAGTTTAAGTGTATAATATGGTATTAACAGTCAGATACAATGTTGCATAGCAATCTTTCTAAAATTTATTTATTTTGTGTAACTGAAACTTTAGTTGAACAACAACATCTCATTTCTCTCAACTCTGCAGTACTCTAGAAGCACCATTCTGTTGTTTGCTTAGGTGAGTTGACTACTTTTCATGGTCTGTCTCTCACTGCTTAGCCCTGGTGGGCCTGGAACTCACAGAGATCCTCTTGACTCTGCCTCCCAAGTGCTGGGATTAAAGGCATGTGCCATCATGTCTGGTTAAATTTGGCTGTTTTTAGGTACCGTAGTGTCCTCATAAAGACTATAATATATATATATATTTTTTTTTTTTTTTTTTTTTTTTTTTAATATACATATATTTAACACAATATATAATGTTATGCATATAATTATATATATAAATGAGGTACCTGAATATATTATTATATATAATTTATACATACTTATACATTAGGTACGATTAATTACAATATAATTATATATATAATTTAGTCCGTAATACTATATATATATTGATTTAAATCTGACAATATATTAATATATCGTAAGGATGCGGTGTGTGGGTGGTGTGTGTGTGTGTTACTGTCACTATTTTCTGAGTCTCAGTTTTTTTTCGTTGGAAGTTATTTCTTCACTATTGTGGATATACTATCCTCTAGTAGGTTTCCTAGGAAATTAGGAAATGTATATGGGAAGTTATGGCTTTCAAGATTATGTGTGTGAAAAATGGTTCTATTCTGTCAATACACATTAATGATAAAGCTTAGTTCAGATAGTATCAGAATAGACAGCAATCTTTTTTTTTCTCAATTTTAGCAGGTACTCAATTTTCTTTTGGTTCCAAAATTTCTGGAATGCTATTATAATTCTTGAACTTTTATATGAAAACTGTGCTTTCTTTTCCCTTTGTAAGCTGATGAGTTCTTTTCTTTGTGTCTTCTGCTTTGAAATTACACCCTCTTCCAGCTAAGGACGTGTGCGTTACTTCTTACCCACTCACGTTCCACCTTCCCCTGATTTAATTACTGTTACTCTCTCTGTTCTTTATAGTCCTTATTATGACTTAAAACAACAGGCAGGCATAGACAGAAACAATATCAAAATAGTATGGTGACAAATGTCAGCAACAGGTCTGGAGAAGAGGGAATAGTATACAATGCATTTTTGGCATTGAGAGTTGTAAGTAAAAGGGAAAATTACTGATTTTCTGTTTCTTTCTTTTCTTTTTACTTATCTTGTCTTTTTTTAAATTAATTTTATTTTTAAATTTATGTTTAAATTTATGTTTATCAAATCCAGACTCCGTGTCCCCCCCCGTCCCCACGCCCCAGACAGAACTCATGTCATTCTCGCCAAACATGCTTTTCCTTCTCAGTGCTTTCTCTAAGATATTCTCCTGAGGAAGTGTGACGTATTTGAGCAGAAGTTGCACGTGTCATTATTCTTCGATGCCGTCCTTTTCTGTTTTGTATGTTTTGTTTGTTTCCTAATGCATCACTCCCAGCTGTCTTTGGACAAAAGCTCAAGGGGCCATGCACAAGAATACTTACAACTAAGTAATTGGTCAATAGCATCCAAAGTTGAGGGAAATCATTCGTCGTTTTTTTTTCTGGGATGTTGTTACTTCACTCAGCATGATTGTTCCTTAAGCTACAGCATTCCAACCTTTCCTGCAAAGCTCAGATGGCTCTACTCTGATAGACTCATTTGGGAACCGTTATCACACTCATTACCCAATGTGTAGGAGTCATTTAGTTCCTTCCACTCTCCAGCGGTATTTGTTGTGCCAGCCAGAGTGAAAAGAGTAAAAAATGCTGTGGATTGTATTCTTCCAACGTGGGGTGGAGCTTGTGAGGTACAGTGTGATGGATGGATGGCTGGGTCGAGGTGGCAATTTCCGTTCCAAGCTTTCCAAGGGACGAAGTACGATTTTCTTAAGGAAAAGTTTAGTCTGAAGGAGTTGGCTGCATCTTGATTTCCATTCCTTTGTTAATTTTCCCGTCCTTTCTACCCTTTCCCATCCTATTTTGCACTCTTTTATTAGCACCATCCAATATATTACACCTAAACTGATGTTTATAAAATTATCCCATTAATGCCTTCGACTCCATATAGTGTTGGCTGGAGATTAATGGTAGCCTTGTTTTGTCCCATCCCAATTCTGTTCAGGCTGTGCTCAGAACTAACTAAACTGTTCCCATTAGAAAACAAGAGGCATGGTTGTGTTTATAGGTAAATTAGCCACCTGTGAATTTAAGGCGTGCCCATCTTCAATGGATGTGAAGAGAGAAGTCTTCACTAGGAAATAGAAACCCAGAAATAGATGATAAAGCACACTCATGAAAATTCTTGCCCCCATCACTTTTTTTTTTTTTTTTGATGGGAATGAGGACATAGAATAGGACTTTTTCAGCTGAAATGGTGAATAATGACTCCTGAGATAAGGAACAGAATTGGAGCCTAATGAATCAGCTCCGTTCTTCAGAGTTAGACAGGATTTATGTTCGGATTCATCTAGCATTATGTGCTTAAACTGCATGAACTAACAGACTATAATTTGTATGGTACTAACTAATCAGAAGAGAGAAATCTAGTTTCTTGTTCTATATGTTTTAGTGATAATAGCACCCACTGAAAAAAACCCACAAATTTGAGTTTCTCTTGGCTGTTCATTTTACTGTTGTTACTAGCCACTATGCCTTAACAGCTTTATAA
Source organism: Rhizomys pruinosus (assembly GCA_009823505.1). Lineage (NCBI taxonomy): Eukaryota > Metazoa > Chordata > Mammalia > Rodentia > Spalacidae > Rhizomys > Rhizomys pruinosus. The sequence goes on along the minus strand of VZQC01004642.1, from coordinate 1,883,612 downwards.
CTTAAGGTTATTTAGCTAAGATATACTGGTCTTATATGTGATATGGAAAATTATTAATTTCCCCATAATATGTCTAATATTTTACTTATTATTTTTGTTTTATGTGTATGAGTATACGGACTGCATGTTTGTAAATGCACCTGTGTTGTGCAATGCCAACTGAAGTCAGAAGTGGGCGGTAGATCCTTTGGAACTGGAGTTATGGATGGTTATTAGCCACCATGTAGATGCCAGGAATTGAACCTGGGTCCTCGGCAAGAGCAGCCATTGCTCTTAACCACTGAGCCATCTCTCCAGCACCTCCACAATGTTGCTGTAAATAATTTCAGGTATGTATGACTGAGAACATCGGAGGGTTTTTTTTAAAGTTTTTTTTTATTGAGCATTTGTAAATTGGAAAAGTTCCAGGGCCATAGTTCTTTCAAAGTTTCTGTCAGATAAACAGGTTTTATCTGTGTTCACTGAATTGTGTGTTCTGGTGGGTTTTAACTGCTCCTCATACAATGAATCCTCAAATGTAGGCCAGTCAATGAAAGGTGATGTGTGGGCCTCAGAGGAAGGGAGAATTTCATAACTAAAGTTAACTGCAGCAGAGAAAATTGAGTCTGGGAATAAGAAGTGATAGTTAAACAAAGATTAATCTTAATGGCATGCATTAACAATATGTAATTTGAGATTGGCAGCACAGAATTGTCCCTGGGAACTGGCACTAGGCAGTGTGGGTCTTGGCATGGGAATTCACATGGGCAAGCACAATCATTCAATACACCTTTTCCATCCTAAAGACATTAGAATACTCAGAGACACATGAGATTGGGAAAAAATGGCCCATTTACTCAGGTCACACCGTCGTATGTACACACTGTTTCCATTTAATGTAATAGCCACTTGGCAGGGAAGACCAACTTGGTGTAACTTAGAAGTGACAGGGAAATTGGACAGCTTCAAATGGCTGATTCTAGAAAAACAATCAAACAGTGACTAGAAGTCTTCATGTTTAACTCTGTTATCTAGAGTAATTTGGTAGTAATGTAAAAACTCTTACCCCAAAGGATACAATTTGACTATTATGGACTTTTCTGAGAATTGTGTCGCAGGATCTCTGCTATAGGTCAAATTCCAAACTGAAGGACAATGGGTCTGACTAGAAACTCTTCTTCACTGGGAGTGGCAGAGGATGTGTGAAGTGCCCGGATGCTGCTTGCCTCAAACTTGCTTACACTGACTTTCTGGGCTAGCTACTGGAACATGAATATTTTGTCACTCATTTAAGTTGATTCAATTAAGACTGCACCTGTCCTACCTGATTAAGGTGCTGTAAATATTAATGGATGTTATCCGAATAACACAGTGAAGGAATATACAAAATATATAGTTTGCCTTAAAATATAGTTGTTATAATCAACGGAAAATTAATTCAGTCTATTCTATTCTATTCTATTCTATTCTATTCTATTCTATTCTATTCTATTCTATTCTATTCTATTTTAGATTAGCTCTTACAGAGCTGAGTCTGGCCTGAGACTCATAATCCTCTTTCTTCAGCCTCTCCAGTTCTGGATTGCAAATGTGGACTACCACATACCCATTAAATTTGTACTTTATTAACAGCCAAAATATAAAATTCTGTATTATCTAAGAAGAAATAACGTATTTGCCCATTTATTGAAAAGTACTGTTTTTAAAATTAATTATATTTATTTATTTTGTGGTGTATGTGTGTGGTCAATGCATATCATGATACAGACGTGGGGGTCAAAGGACATCTTATGGGAATTGGTTCTGTCCTTTCAGCATGTGAGTCCCTGGGATTGAACTCAGGCTGTCAAGATAGATGGCAAACACTTTTAACAATTGAGATGTCTCACCAGACTGAAAAGTATACTTTCATTCTTCTGTCGAACAAGACATAAGAAACAAAGCTTTTTGTTTTAGAGGAGATGATGTTTTCGCTTATAGAAAATCCAATTATGTGATGAGTCGTTAACAGCCAAGCATGCATCAGATGGGCATATTGAGAATCAGGTTGAGGTAGTTGTGGCAAAAGAAGGGAAATTACCTCTCTGTACATTTATTTATAACAGAATTTGAAAAATCTATACAAGGCCTCAGAATTAGCTATAACTTGAAACAACATTGGCTTAAGCTTGCACACATTGGATACTGGGAATAACACAAGAAAATTTCTTTCACTTCAATAGGGTTTCCATGCATTTGAGAAATTTGGTGGCCACTTTTCTGCTCTAAGTTTTGAAACACGATGTCGCTGGGTGTAGAGTGTTGTGGATTGGAAGGAGGTGCTGGACTTCATCTGGAGCATGTCCACTGGCTACGTGCCAACTTCAGTCGAGGTCAGAGGTCCTACAATGAAGGTAATACCAAGTAGTGAGTTAGAGATAGAACAGAGGTTGAAACCCTCCTTGGTTTGGTTTTAAAACTCAACCTTGGGGGCTAGACAGATGAATTAGCCTCTAAGAGCACTGGGTACTCTTGCAGAAGACCTGGATTCAATTCCCAGCACCCATGTGGCAGTTAACAACCATCTGTAACTCTGGTTCCAGGGGATACGACACCTTCTTTGGACACTCACAGGCATTGCATGGCATGGGTACACTTACACACACACACACACACACACACACACAAGCAGTATACTCATACACGTGAAAAATAAAAAAATTTAAAAAACTCAACTATACAGTGGTGCCTTCCAACTGACAGATTCACTTTTTTGTAGCATTGTTTGGAAGAGTCTATTACCAGGAAGGAGCAGTAGGAATATATATTCTTTTTGTGTTTGTTTGTTTTTATTGTTTTGTTTTTTGAGACAGGGTCTCCCTGCAGCCCCAGCTGTCCTGGAACTCGCCTTGTAGACCAGGCTGGCTTTGAACTCACAAAGATCCGCCTGACTCTGCCTCCCGAGTGCTAGGATTAAAGGCATGCGCCACCACGCCCAGCGGAATATATATTCTTAAGGATGTGCAACTATGTCGATGTGTGTTGCTTTGAGCATCTGGAATCAGTCATTTAAAGTAAAGAGAGAGGGTTAAGACAATGCCTCTGGGGAAATAGGCAAATGAAATGACCCTGGTCTCTCTAGAAAAGAGGACAGAATCTCTGAAGGGAGTGAGGAAGCTTTGTTTCTCATTGTGGCCTAGCCACTGACCTTCCCAGTGACCTTGGAGGAGTCTCTACTCTGACCTCTTACAAAACAGAAAGTTGATACCATGCTAAAAAAAAAACAACAACAACACATGGCTTCTCAATCCAATCTTACAAAGCAGCTAGGCTGTAGGGGAGAACTAGAATTCATTCAAATCTTTGCTGTTACCAGCCAGCTGTATTTCTGGAGCAAAAAAAATTAAATTCATCTATTTTAAAATCAAGCTATTCTCCCCCCAAATCATATTGGTGAAGGCATCAAAGTAAATTGTATTCTGTCAATTACTTTGCCAAAGGGTAAGTGGTTCCATAAACCTTGCTTTGGGGGACTCCATGCTGATGTCATTGTCAGAAAGGAATAATGGAAAATGTATACAGAAAAATTGCAAGGCTTTCTTCACAAATGGAATGTATTACAAAATAGCCACTGGAGAAACAGGGTTCACTAACTAGGGACATAGTATAAGTTTATATGAGTCTCTAATGCACTGAAACCTTCGGTGATACCTAATTAATAAATGAGTATACATTTGAAATTAGTTTTTAAGTTAACATTTAAATGAATAGGTTTTATTATGACACTGTCCTACGTGCATTGCTCTTATCCATCCCCTCCCTAACTACCCTTCCGATTTCATGTCACATATGAACATTCCTCATCTTAGAAGCAAACTTTCTGAGAAGGATCACATCAAACAAATGAAGATACAACATGATAACATGGCTGCTCTGAGAGCTGGAGTCGAGGGTAGCAGTTAGAATGAAGCCTTAGTGTTTGACCCTCAAGGGATAGATAAAGGTTGACGGTGCTAAAGAAAAATGTATACGAGATAAGTTAAACTTAACAAAGTTTATTTGAGCAAGAAGTTCTTAGAACTACACAGTATTCCAAACCATAGCTGGTTCTGAGTTCTTTACATGTGCAGACCATATTTGTACCTGGAGGAAAAGACATGACCAACAGAAACATCCTGATTTTTCCTGGTTGGCATTTGCCTTGTATGACTATGGGCTGGTCAGTTGGCAGCCTCTGATAAACTGAAGCATGGTTGCTGTGACTGGTGAAGAGACAATTGTGTATGTGGAGAGAGGGGTAGATGGGAGAGGTCTACATTTGATTGAGATCTAGTCTGTGAAATGCACAAAAACTCAATAAAAATATGTGTCCGTTGCTTCCTTACTAGGGTGTATTATGAAGTCACCTTACAACTTGCTTGCCTGTCAAGCTGGGGGTACTTTACTACATGTGGAAGCCCCTGGGGGCCAAGTTTTATTAGCCACATAAGCAGGCAGACTTGGACCAAATTTAACACAGTGTTGCCTCCAAGCTTCTGGCACTGGAGGGACAGAATGGGTTATTTGTTGGCTAAGTGCTCTGGCGTTTCCAACTTCAGGAGCTCTCTGGGAACCAACAGAGGTATTTCCATTTTGAGCTATAGAGAAAAATAGGGCTGGTAGACGATGATTTGTTCTAAACTGTCTGAGAGTAAAATGTGGCTTTAGCATTGTTAAAGACCAGCAACATAATTTTGAATCTCAGTGCACGTGAGCTGGAAAGCACCGTGTGATGGCATGAAGTCTGACCAAGCAGAAGAAAGAGGTGAAGATGGTAAGGGTCTGACTGTCTGATTTGCACAGTGATGAAAAAAAAAAAAAAAACCTCTAGGAAATATGGGCTTCAAGGCAGAGCCAAAAGAACAATGCACTTCTTTGAAAGCAATCTTCCCACCTTTACACACATTTACTTATTTTCTGTGGGTGTACGTGAGGGTTTCAGAGGACAACTAGGGAGAGCTGGTCCCCCCCTTCCATCAGGTAGATCCCCAGGGATCACTCCCAGGTCATCAGGCGAGGAAACCGAGCCATGTCACTGGCTCCAGAATGACACATTTCATGTCCCTATAATGTTGGCTAAAGAAGAAGAGCTAAAGTTTCAATCAGAAATTGAGATAGCCAGGGACCATACCACTATCACCACCAGGAGACAACCAATCAAAAACAAATAGGTTGGGCATGGTGGCTCATACCTTTAACCCCAGAACCTGGGGGACTAGGGCATGAGGATTGATGTGCGTTCCAAGCCAGTTTGAATTACAGTGAGACCCTGTCTCAAGAAAAACTCCAGGGGCTGGAGAGATGGCCTAGCGGTTAAGAGTGCCGACTGCCCTTGCAGAGGACCCAGGTTCGATCCCCAGCACCCACATGGCGGCTGAGAACCATCTGTAACTCCAATTCCAGGAGAACTCTAGTTCCAGGGGAATCCGACACCCTCTTCCGACCTCTGTGGCATTGCACGACATGGGTGCACAGACCTGCATGCAGACAGTACATTCATACACATAAGAAATAAATAAAATTAAAAAAGAAATTTTTAAAAAAATTAAAAATAAAAAATACTAATAAAAAGAAAAACTCCGAACCTTTCTCCAAACAAGAATAGCAACAAAAGTGATTTTGATAGGATTCATGCTCTTTCTAGACTTCTAGCCTTGGCTTGAGATGGACGAAAAGAAAAGCAATCCCTAAGCATCAAGTTTGGAAGGACAGACTCCACTTGGATCCTGTTCCCATTACGCTGATACATGAAGACGGGCTTTTCTTCTCATGAATAGAATCTGACCCCACTAGCATTCTTCCCAGTTATGCTATTTCTTTCTTACGGTGTTTTAAAAGCATGAGAGTGATGGGCTTAAAACAGAAGTATGTAAGTGCACAGTTGCAAGAAGCGGAATAACTGTGTTCAACCCCGCAGCACACAGAGAAAAAACAGTTTGTATTTGGCCCACCATTCCCTCGTACTCTGGCAAAGCTACCCTCTGTCAGAACCCTCATTTGTCACCTGAGAGGTCATTGGCCCTATCTACTCCATCCATCTCAAAGGGTTTCCAGGAGAACAAAGGAACACTAAATGTGCCAGGCAACCAAAGGAGCTCCCGCTGAGCCAGGGGATCAGTTCTGGCCAGACTCGGTGGGGGTGAGGGTTGCCAAACTTGGGTAATAATATTCAATGAAGCAGAAACAGAGGGAATGGCATCCAATCTGATAAAACGGAGCTCAATTATGGCTGATGAAGTGTAAGGAGGAATGACAGTTCCTCTTACCAAGATTCTGAACATTTTTCCTTGAGTGATCTCTGTCTTCTCAGAAGCCTACACCTGCACACACAGTGGACAGTGATTGGTGACACAACTGAATTTCCATTAATCAACCTAGAAGTTGCTGGCCCTTGTGTGATCTGAGGAGGAGACTTGGACTAGTTTCCAGAGAACCAAGTTTTTGTTCAAGTGGCTATAATCCAGCCCAACATTCACTTTGTTTCTGGTCTTTGTTAATCATTCTTACCTGGTGATAGACCTAAGTGAATCCTCAAACTACCAAAGCTCCCCAATATAAACATCATGTTCTTGGACTGATAAGATGGGTAGGGTAAGCAGGTAAAAAAAAAAAGCCACGCTTGATGCCCTAAATTCGATCTTCAGGACCCACAAGGTGGAAGGGAGGAACCGACTCCTGATGGTTGTCTTCTGACCCCTGACATGTATGGTGTGGCACGTGTATGCCCTCTCCCCAAAATAAATACAAGAAATGTAAACAAAAGTCACATTACATTCTGAGAATGTAGGCTTGAGACAAATATGCCACACTCACTGGTCGCCTTGCTTTCATTGGCCTTAGACAGTCAGGGTAGGCAAGAGGATAAAGAGAGCTCCTTCCCAAGGGGTCAGTAAGCTTCAAGTCTCTTTCTGTGCATGTGAAGTAGTCCACCTCAGGGAGGAAGCTCTTGCAGAATTTTCCCTCCATTAGGAAGTTTTTTTGGAATCCTCTTCCCTCCATCTGTCCTCTTTGTTAGAGGGACAGGTGGCCAGCTGTGAAGACAATGGTAGTTTGCTTTGTGCCTCCCATGGCTGGATCTCTGTATTCAAAAGCAAAGACCGTGTGTGAATTTTAAACAAGTCACGTTCATCCAATTTTGATGTTCTGGGTTCTAAAATGTTTAGGACGTCAATGTCAGAAGTGTTAAACAGCAGGAGAAAGGGGGCATTAGAATATCTGGCTGGGGCTATGTCATCCTTGATAATTGCAGAGTTTACTGGGAATCGGTTTTGACTGCAGACACTACTGACTGAATGATCATCTATTATACTGTACATTTAATTCCTGTCAGGCTCAGCCACGGATATGCATACATATATGTGTGGGGGGGTGGCAAATTAGTGGTGAAAACTTCATACAGCAGGACATGCCGGCTTTCTAACCAGCCCTGAGAAAAGCTGTAGTGGTGCACCTGGCCATCCAAAAATGGGATGTTAGCCAGACACCTGGCCCCAGACCCAGTCAGTGTCCAGAATCAGCCCTGACATGAAGAAGAAATCAACATCTCCATGCTCATCTTCATAAATTATTGTCTTCTTTTGCATGACATGGGCTCAGCCATAGCTTCTGGTGAAAGCAGGTTCTTGCTGTGGTGGCATAAAAATCAAGTGAATAATACGTTTAACTTCTCAGTACAAAATCTAATGAAATCCATTATTGTATTACTTCTCTCTGGATTCACTATGGAGTTTCTATATCGAAAACCTTGTCTCTTCTTGACATAAACAATGAAAGTCAATTCTTTTCCCTAAAACATTGGCTCTTTTTATGGGGGGCAGTCTGGCTGGTTATTCTAACCTCATCTCCCACCTCAGTATGGCCAGGACCTCCTCCTTCAGTCTTTACTCTGTTAGCTCTCTACACCAGAGCTTCAAACACTGAACTGTACTCGCCCCGCATACTATACGCATGATGGGCACCATGGTGCGCAGTTGGTCCCTTTTCTAGACACTGAACTACTTGATGGGAAGGTCCAGGTCTTGTAGGTATTTAGTATCTAGTGCCTGATAGACAGCTAAAGTACTTTTGGTTAACAAAACATGAAGTCAGGCACTTTGAGAAGATGGCCTAAATATTCTAAACAATCTTCATTTCTTTGAAGACATCAATCAAATAAATACATATGATTTCATTTTAGAAGGAAGGATAATTGATTTTTCTCTGTGAACCAGGAAGATACTTTCTTTTTTTTCTGACAGATGTGTAATGAAGGATAGAAATTACACAGGAAACAGGACACAGAGACATAAACCCGCTTAACTCAATTACATATTTCAGTCAGCAGACAGGGTCCCAGGAGAAGAGAGGGTGATGCATGAGGTGGAGCCAGCTAGACACTTTCTTCTTCACCTTTCATCAGAAAGAGAAAGATGAGGGGAAGGAAGATAGCCATCTGTCATAGGGAGTGAGAAGCAATGCTTATTCATTATACAACATGAAATCGGCCCTGGGGAAAATAAGCAGTCCGGGGAATGCTAAATAGGGGACACAAGTAATTTTCTGAAAACAAATTAAAAGAAGCAAAAGACACAAATGAACCAGAGCCAAAAAAAAAAGTGAGGGAAAGAAGAGCCGGGCTTTGAAAGGAAGGCAGTCTCATTATGGCAATTTGATTGAGGAAAGTCAGGTTGTAGCCTGAGGTGGAAAACACACAACTTATATTCTGAAGGGAGTGACTAAAGAAGGTCCTTGCATCAGGTGTTGATGGAGCACTGGTAGTTACAGAATCCCAGGTTTGCTGTCATTTCATATACTCTAACTGGTTTGGGTCTTAAGATGAAGATTCTATGAAGTAAGAGTCTTCTACTTGCACCTTGCAAGTAAAGTCAAGTTCCAATATTAACTATTTCAAGGCCGAGGCTTTTGTTCAGCTGGTTAATGGTACAGCTGAGATTTGAACCGAAGTCTACTCATCTTCCACATTTCCCTCCTGTGTCATTCTTTATGACAGTATATGACCCATAAGACCCTGCTGCCTTCACTGTTTTCACAAGTGCAGAGCAGGACCTTACTTTGTGTGTGTGTGTGTGTGTGTGTGTGTGTGTGGTCTTTTTGAGACAGAATTCACTGTTTTCACAAGTGCAGAGCAGGACCTTACTTTGTGTGTGTGTGTGTGTGTGTGTGTGTGTGTGTGTGTGTGTGTGTGTATGTGTGTGTGTGTGTGGTCTTTTTGAGACAGAATGAGTTCCAGGACAGCAGCTGTCCTGGAACTCTCACTCTGTAGAGCAGGCTGGCTTTGAACTCACAGAGATCCGCTTGCCTCTGCCTCCCAAGTGCTGGGATTAAAGGTGTGTGCCACCATGCCCTTGACTGGGGACTCACGAATAGACTAGGCTGTCTGGCCAGTGAGCTCCAGGGATCCTTGTCGCTACCTCCCCAGTCCTGGGGTTACCAACCACGCCAGGCTCTTTTACCTGGATGTTAGTGCTCAACCTCCAGCTCTCATGCTTGCAACACAAAGTGTTTTATTTCCTGAGCCTTCTGTCCAGACTTGCCTTGAAGTATCTAACCCACTGACGGCATGCTTCACCCCAGAAGCTACACCATTTACGTTCGTTTCTGAAAGCCAAGACTCAGAAATATTTAATGAACAGCACGAATGACCAGTGGGGGCAATTGTTGCCTTTAACATACCATGACATTCTATGTGTTTGTCATGACGACTCTCTTTCTCCCATCTGGGCCCCTGTGAGAGCACAGGGTCTCCCGTGTTTTGGTCTCAGATGTGTGTCCAGTGCCTGGAATGTACCTAGAAGATACTCAACAAATACTTGAATGAGGGGGTGAATATTGCCACCTCCAGGCCTCACTTGGTGAGGGGGACCTGGGAAAGTTGTCCGCACTCTCTGAACCCCGACATTTCTATGGAGAAATGGAGGAGAGAAGGACACTTTCTTAGAAATTTGGGTTAGAACTAATGAGGTAAGCAGGGGTATGTGTCCTAACCCATCATAAGCTCTGCAGAAATACTGATTTCTTTCAACCTTCAGCGGGCAAAGAAACGTCTTACTTTTAATCCAGTTCACAGGGAAATTTATGTTTTAAAAGGCAGCTGAACACATTCCACACTTTCTGTTTCTTGCCCATATGCAGAGCAATGCTGGCTCTTCTTCCAATTTTCTTTTCTTCTCCTTTTTTTTTTTTAACCCTACAATCAATGGAAAACTCTGGAAATGGAGTAAGGTTTAAAATCTCAGTGAAGGTGGAGGGTAGTGCAGCCACTAGGTGAGTCTTTCAAATCATATAACAAATGAGGTGTGGACCCAGCTGGGAAAAATACTCACATTTTTTTGTGAGTTTGGCAAAATCTCATGTAAGCCCCCAGGTGCACTTGACCTGTTAACAACATTTAGACAGATTTATCAGCTGAAAACTTTGTACCAAAAAAAGAAATACAGCCATTATGGAAAAGTGTGCAGTTTCCTCAGAAAATGAAAAATAGAACTATCATACAGTTCAGTAATCCTATTTCTGGGGATATAGCCAAAGGAATTGAAATTGGTGTGGGAAAGAGAAATGCACACTCACATGTTCATGTGGTGTTATTCAAAATAACCAAGACACGGGCATTACTTAAGTGTCCATTATCAGATAATGTACTGGAATGCCTATCTATCTATCTATCTATCTATCTATCTATCTATCTATCTATCATCTATCATTTATGATGGAATACTATTCAGGCTTTTAAAAGAAGAAAATTCTGCCATGTGTGCCCACATAGACACTTGTACTTTGTACTAGTCACTTTTCTGTTGCTGTGATAAACCTACCATGACCAAGAGAACTTATAAAAGGAAGAGTTTATTTGAGCTTACGATTGATGGTTCCAGGGAATTAAGAGTCAGTCCAATGTGGTGGGGAGGCATGGTGGCCAGGGCTGGAGCAGAAAGCCAAGGTTCACATCTCCAATGAGCACAGGAAGTCAAGAGCAAGAGAGACTGGAGACTGCAAGGCTTGTTAAACTCACTAAGCCCGCCTCCAATGACATACTTCCTCCAGCATGGCCACACCTTCTAAGACCACTCAGAACAGTGCTACCAACTGGAGACAAAATGTCTGCATACTTTAAAAAGCCTATGGGGGACACTCTAACTCAAACCACCACACACTTGTATACGGAATCTAACAGATTGAACTCAGAAGTCTAGAGGGTATGGTGTTGGGAAACAAGGACTAAAGGAACAGAACTCATAGGGAAAGAGGGAATATGGGTCAAAAACCACAGTTTCACCATTGCAGAAGCTGGAGCTGAGAGACTGTAAGAGCAAGGGATGGTGTGTGACCATAGGAAACAGTCTTCTGAGCTTCTGGGAATCTGCTTATATGAACTTACAACAATGGTGACAGTATGTACAAGAGCTATACAAACTGAATCAGATGAGAAGCCACCATAGAACAGGGAAATGGGCAGGAGGCCCCATTCTTAGCTGAGTGACTATTGGCAGCTGGTCACTGAAGGGTGAGGGAGAGTTGGTTTCTTTAAGGCAGTGACACTAGATAGACTGAACAGTCTCCAATGAATGAACACACAGCAAGGAGACATGTGGAGACACAAACTTAACTTGATAGGCCTTAACATATATGACAGAATACATGAAATCCAGCAGACAGGTTATGGGGGATGCAGATAGGGGAAGGCATCTAAATATGATTAAGATGTATTGTATGAAATGCATAAAAATTAAATGAAATATACATTATAAAAGCACAAAGCTTCAATTAGAAGGGATGACCTTTAATGATCTTGTTTGCAGAATAGTATAGTGATTAGGATATGTTCCAAACTGTTAAAAAACAGATAATATTTTCATCACAAAAATGATGAGTATTTACTTCATATTGCAAGCACTATGTCAAAACATCACATTATATTCCATAATTATAAGTATTATTGATCAACTAAAATAAACTTATAACTTTGAAAAATCACTTATTTTTCCTTATTATGAACAGATTCATTTTTTTAAAAAAGTAAATTGCATGGAGGGTCCCTTGGTGGCCTGCCTGCTCCTGGCCAGCTGTCTATGGGGTCCACAGATGCCTGGTGTGCCCTGAGGCAGGCATGATGTAGGCCCAGAGCTTCAGCCAAGAAGCTCCAGTTTCAGGAGCTTCAACTGCAGAGGAAAAAAGCAGAGTACAGCCTTAATTAACACCATAACAAAGAAGAAGCGGGAAAGTGCACACAGTGCTGTAGGACCTTCCCAGAGCCTCCCTTGCCTCCCCTCCCTGTGCGTTTTTATGAGCTCATTTGCTTGGAAATGTATTGTTTGAAAAACTACAGGGAGTTAATTCTGAAATTCCCCAGCTCAAACAGATTGTGATGAATCAGAATACTAGAAGTCTTGTGTTCATAAAGCAGTTTCATGAGACAGTGGACAGAAATGGGGATTTGGATTCAAGGTGCAAATCCACACCACAGCTTTCTTGCTGGGTGAATTTATGCAAATAGGTAGCTGAGTGAGTCTCAGTTTTCTCTTCTGTAGTATGGGAATTATAAAACCTAATTTTGGAAGCTGTGGTGAGAATTCCATGAGCTAATGTTTGAAAAATGATGTTATCAGGTGTAAAGAACAGGGGCTGGAAAGATGGACCAGTGGCTAACAGTACACAGTGTTCTTGCAGAGGACCAGGGTTCAGTACCCATGCTGGCCGACTCACAACCACCTTAACTCCAGTTCCAGTAGATCTGACGCCCTCTTCTGGCCTCCATGGGTACCTGCACACACACACACACACACACACACACACACACACACACGCATGCACCCACACACATGAGCATGCAGGCACATAGAGACACATATGCATACACATAATTAAAAATAACTATTTAAAAATATAATTTTGAAGGGAAAATGGTGGCATTAATTTTCTGGGGAATTATAACTAATTGTATTAGTCATGTTTCTGTTGCTGTGATTAAACACCATGACCAAAGAACTTATAAAAGGAAGAGTTTATTTGAGCTTACGACTGACAGTTCCAGGGAATTAGAGTCCATTGTGGCAGGAGACATGACAGCTGGATCTGGAGCAGCAAGCCGAGGGTCACATCTCGCAAAGAGCACAGGAAGCCAAGAGAGAGAGACTGGAGACCACGAGGCTTGTTAAACTCACTAAGCCTGCCCCCAATAACGTACTTCCTCTAGCACAGCCACACCTTCTAAGACCTCCAAAAACAGTGCCACCAACTGGAGACAAATGTCTGAATACTTACAGCCTATGGGGGACACTCATTCAAACAACCACACTAATCTTTAAAAAGATTCCTATATATTTTTGGAAAGATAGAGCTATGGTTCTTCTCTATTTCAACTGCCCCCACACTTCTTGAGGAGCCAAATATGTGTGTGTGTGTGTGTGTGTGTGTGTGTGTGTGTGTGTGTCCAGTAACACACACTATATAAATATAACATATGGACTATTGCATTTATTCGCATATATGTTAATTATCAATTATGCACAGATCCCTTCGTTAGTATTCCCATTGTTCTTTATAATTCTTTTTTCTAAACTGCCGCAATTGTCTGTGAATTGTCTGTGGACCAGATGGGCTCTCTTTGTGCTGTCTTTTTAATGCAAGACAATCTAAATTCAATGCATATCTTACCACATTACTTCACCTCAGGAGCCTCTAACCCACAGCCTAATGCTCAATTTCCTTGACTTAACTCCTTTAGTCTGGTTCTGACCAGGAAGGTGAAGGAAGGTTGATTTTTGCCCTCTGGGGACATTCAACAATGTCTAGAAACAGTTTTGAATGCCACAGTGGGTTGTAGAGTAGTGAGAGATTGCTACTGAAACCCATGAATAAAAGCCAGGAGGAAACATCCCACAGACCCTCACAACAGTTATCTTGTGGGCATGTTACAATACTGAGATGGAAAATCCAAGTCAGTGATCTTATAGTCAAGGTCCTGGGGCTCTTTGGGCAAGTCCTAAGGAGATCCACGAAAGCACTGCCCTTGTTTTGGTTCTGTGATAACTTATTGATTTGACTATGGTCCAGGACCTGGCAAATCATGATATTGAATGTTCACTCTAGTGAATCTCTACTATTCTGTGACTATCTAATCATTTCCATTTTGCAGATGTGAAAACTGAGGCATGGAGTTCAAGCAAATAACGCACACACACAAAAAGTTGTGCACTAAGATTTAAGGAAGACCCTTAGACCCCAGAGGTCACTCTTTCAGGTGTAGTGACAGTATCCTGCTGTGAAACCCACTGCCCTGATTTGTGGTCCCATTCAAGCCTAGTTTCAGTGGGTCTGCATTTTAGAGATGAAAGCATAAAGTGTGGGGGACACAGTTATTAATGGCAGGTTCGGGCCATGGCAAGAATGAACACTGCTCTGTCTGTGGCTTCAAGAGTAATTTAATGATGCAGTGGTGTTCCACGAACTGAGCCTGCTCTGGTTAACCCTGGAGGACTCACATGAGAACAGACCCTAGGAGTCTTCACACCCACATCAGGACCTGCTGCAAATAGCTCTCTGATAATTACTTAAGCCCCTAGAAATCTGCACCAGATCTGGAACAACTTTGATTCCTGTCTGGGATGAGTCCTCCATTCTGGGAGGTCTCTGTGTGAATCCCATTTACTACACATCTCTAAAAGCTTCCAGGCTGCTTAACTCTTCCCAAGCTCTTTGGTTTAAAAATACATTCCTAATCAGTGGGTCTGGGTACATTCCTTGTGCTTGGGGAATGCAGTCCCCTTCCCCTATAGAGTGGGCCAGCACATAGCACAGACTGAAAAATGTGACACTCCACTTCCAGATTGTGTGGCCCGAGTACACAATGGGGCTGCTGGTGGGGAAATCTCATGCAATTCTGAGAAGGGAGCTTTGTTTTCCAGGGTGGTCCCATGGCCCTGGTGGCAGTAGGGCCCCCCGTGCTGGCATCTTTTTGGAATCTCACACAAAGCTGGTTGTAGAATTTCTCACTCTTGGTTTCTTTTTTCCCAGCAAAGGGTGATCTTGGCCATGGGGTGGTCACCTACAAATATGTTGAGCCACATTTATAGCTATCCTGGCATGCCTGTGGTCCACTGGCCACAGGTTGGATACATCTGTTAAAGAATGTCTTTTTCCCACAACTTAGTTGAAAAAAAAAAAAAGAGTGATTATCCTTTTTCAAGCATGTTTCTTGACTTGTTTAAATTCTCGTCATGTCTTCAATCTATAACCATGGTCATCTTGTTTTCCTTTGCCCTCAGGTACATTAGCTTTAGGGATACAGGAGTCTTGAGTGTACTTACAGTATCAGGAAATAAGCCACAATGCCTACAAATGATGAGCAGCCTTGTAAGAGAACTTAGAGACCCAAGGTGAGCAGGCATGGTGGCTCACTCGTATAATTCCAGCCTGGATGCAACAGAATTGCAAGTGAGATTCAGCCTTGTGTGCCTAGTGAATTTTAAGCTAACTTGGGGTACAGAGTGAGACTCTATCTTCAAATCCAAGCCAAATTACCACCACGGACAACAAATTAGAGAAGTTTCAGGAGAGTATATAAGAAGGACCCCAAAGCAAACCTGGGAAGGAAAGATGTCTCAGATGATGGTTGAGCTGGTTTATGAAGAGATGATGCTGGCCAGGCAGAATGCATTAAAGAAGGTAAGAGACAATGATTCTGGTTGACAGCAATAGGCTAGAGACAAAGTGCCACAGTATAGCACATTTAGAGAGCACAGGAGATTGCAGATTCAGGAAGAAGCAGCACAGTTAGGGATGAGTGTGGTAGGTGATGGGAGGGGAGGCTGGTGAGAAAGGAAGTTAGAGAGATGTTATGAGTTGTGTCCTGTGAGGACTGGCAGGTCAGGCTCAGGATTTGGGACTTTGCAAATAAATGAAGCAAAGTTTAATCAAGAGCCTGGCAAGGCTGAGTTTCCCTATTAAGATCCCAGTGGTGCTGGGGTACAACAGAAAGTCCCAAGGTCTCTGTGACAAGAAACATGGCCCCACCCTTGTCATAGTGCCAGTTGTAGGGAACTTTTGGGAAACTGGGCAGACTGTGACAGAGAACTGGGGCAGAGTGTGGGCAGACTAGATAGACCCAGAAGCAGACCAATCACAGACCTGGTGATAGAAGTGCTTTCTCTGCAGGGACCCAGGAAGACAGGATAACCAGAAGGGAGTGAAGAGGAGAGCTCGCTTCCACCAGACCCCTGTTCCCTGGGATAGCTGGGGTCCTGGCGAGCTAGAACCATTAGAGTTAACATGATTGGACTTGAGATTTGAAGATGGGTTACCCAGTGGAGAAAGAGAGAGTCAAACAAGGCTCCAGTGCCATGTATTGAGAGGAGCACTATATAAACACTTCCCACAAATAAGGACCATTATCAGTATTAGACAGCAGAGGAAAGGCAGACCGAAGAGGTGGAGTGTCCATTCACAAACATTATGGCTGAGCTTGAATCCAGTGTTCTCTTGTTTCAAACTTCATTTCACCAAATGACAAAATTGATACTCAACCCCCAATCTAGTCAATGAAAAGTGGGTCTGCATGCACTTTCTGAGCATAAAATCTCCAAACCATGAACACCGAATCATAGATTCTGGGTCTCTAGATCTTAGAAGCCTCTCTGAGGTCTGCTGTCTTCTTGGCCAGGATAGAGTTTCCCACAGCTCTTCATACTGACAGTGCCCAGTGCTGCTGAAGAGAATGGCACCTCTTCCTTTTCACATTCAGTGTCAACCCACCAAGCAGCAGAGACCTTGGTCCTTACATGGTCCTCAGGATGCAGAGCATAAGATTTCACCTAGAACTTGCTTTGACTCCAATATGTCAAATACAGAGGTAGTGTGCTCCTGTGGAAAGAGATGGGATTTTCATACCAGCAGATTCGGTCCTTGGTTCTGCTACTTATGAGCTGTTGAATTCAGATAATTCCTTACTGGTAAATGGAAATCATATTGCCTACACCTAGGTGTCTTTTGAGAGTTGCTTGAAAAGATCTTGGCACAATACCTGGACCATAGTGTGCCACTATATATGAAAAATATGTTTGTATTCTGTGTAATTGTGATTGCCATGGGTGCCTTCCTCCCCCCTCACATCTAAAGGAAGGGCACACCACCCCAAACATCTTTTATAATTAGAGTGCACAGAGAGTAAGGTGCCTGTCTTATTCTTCCAGAGTGTGCTGATGAATCCCAGACTCCTGAAGGCGTCTCAAGAACAATTCAATGATTGTATATGAAGATTCCACAAGAGAAGCATGAGTGGACATTTACACTGAAAGGTGGTTGACGGGTCTAGAGAGATGGCTCAGAGGTTAAGAGCGCCGACTGCTCTTGCAGAGGAACCGGGTTGGATTCCCAGCACCCACATGGCGGCTGAGAACCGTCTTTAACTCCAGTTCCTGGACACCTTCTTCTGACCTTCGAGGCAACACACAACACTGGTGCACAAACCTACATGCAGACAGTACATTCATACACATAAAAAAAGGAAGTCAGATGCAAGCCACGATGAGAGACCTTGTCTGAAATAAAAAAAACTTGTAATAACTCAACTGATATTGTAGAAGTAAAATTTCTCCTTTGGACTCTTACAGTCTGGATGGGCCTGAAACCAAACTGATATAAGATAGAGTAGCAAAAGCAATCCATGCAGACACGAAGAGCCAAACAATAATGAAGACGCAAAGTAGCAGTGGGGCTAGAAGCTTATATACCAGGGTGAAGCCAATGGTGAAAATAAGACAAGACAGAAAGGCTGGGCAGTGGCAGTTGAGGAAATGGGTTACTTTAATAAAGCTTACTCTCTCTCTCTCCCTCTCTCTCTCTCTCTCTCTCTCTCTCTCTCTCTCTCTCTCTCTCTCAGTTAAGATCAGCTGAACAATTAGATACATTTGTAAACCATAAAGGAGTATGTGTTTTGTTTATTTTTATGATTTTCTAATCAAATTCATTCCAGTATAACTGGCACACAATGCAATGCTTACATTTTAAGAGCATGCCTTGATTAATTTTGACAACTGAGTGCACAAGGGTAACCACCACTTTGGTCACAATCCACTTGAGAAACTTCTCCCATGATCCTTTAGACTTGATAGTTGATACTTGATGTCCTTATACCCTGGCCTTCATCAAACACTTATTTGATTTCTATCATTACATATTAGTTTCACATCAAGGGTTTCATATAAATGGAATCACAGTGGATGAGATGCACTCCCCTTCATTTTTAATTATTTTTTTATTTTATTGAATTTTTTGTGTATTTCATAGAGAACATGTCAAGGAAACTTAATCATCTTTATATTTCCTTCCCCATTGGCATCCTCTCGTAACACTCCCCCCACACACTCACACTGGAATTTATATACCCTGTAATTTTTGTTAAGGCCTATTGTGTCAAGGTAACATCCCCTGACATTCCTCGGTGCAAGTTCATCCACTGAGTTCTAGTCAGCCTATCCAGAGTCCCTGGCTTTAAGAAGACCATCTTTTCCTTCCTCTGCAGTAGTCAGTTACCAATATTTCTTCAGCTGAGATTGGGATCTGCTGCCCAGTTCCACAGTTCCATGCCGTGTTTTTGTCTGGTTGAGCTTACATGGGTCTTGTGCATGCTGACACACTGCTGTAGGTTCATATGAGCAGGGTCCCAGGAGCTTGTAGTATTCCATTTCTGTATGGTCATGCACCTCCTCCCTGGATCTTACATTCTTTCTTCCCCCTCTTCCACAATGGTCCTTGAGCTTCGGTGAGTAAAACTTAATATAGGAGTCCTGTCCAAGGAGGCACACTCTGCAGACTCTCAATCTCCATGCTTTGTCCTTTTGTGACCTTTCGTATTCCTGGCCCTCTGTGGCATGGAAGATTCATTAATGAGAGTGAGGGATTCACTAATGTCCTCTTTACCCCTTGTTCTATGTTGCACGAGCCTCAGGTGTAGAGATTGCATTGTAGATATGTCTCTTAGGCTTGGGCAATTCACAGACAATGTGTGTCACCAGTTGTGGTACTCTACAATAGTCTCCTTCTGGTGCAAAAGAAGCTTCTTTGATGAGTGGTGAGTGATGAGGATACTTGGCTGTAAATATAAGGATACATATTTTACTCTTAGAAAGAAATTACATTTTCTAGGAATGTGACAGCCTTGGTGATTTCTCTAAGATCTTATGACCTCTCCAGCCGTGTGTATTTGACTATGTTTACAGTACCACACATCAGTTCCCTCCCACTGAGTGGGCTTTAAGTACAATTAGGTAACCATTGATTGGCTCCTAGATAGAAGTGCCAATACTTCACCAATGTTTTATGCTGTGCTGGATATTGACATAGCTATTTGGTCTTAAAGCTGATGTTGGACCATTGATTGATGTCCTCCCTTAGGAGCTTGCATATTGCCCTCCAAAGGTATGAGAGCTGGCCTTCCTAGGAAGGGGCTTCCAGGTCAGTCCCAGTTCCATAGCTCCAGATCCAATCTTCGAAGGATAGATGATTATGTCTATCAATAATTTATTTCTTTTTACTGCTGTATAGTATTCCATTGTTAGGGTTTGGTTATGCTTGGCTATGTACTTTTTCAGGTGATAATCATTTAGGTTATATCAAATATGGAATCTTATAAAGTTGCATTAAATATACATGTAAAATCTTTGTGAACATATGTTTTTCATTTTCCTTAGGGAGTAAATACCTAGGATCCCAGCTGTTATTATAGATTGTATATGGTTAACTTTAAAGGAAAGCACCCAACTTTCTTGTGAAGTAGTCACCATTTTGTAATCCAAGCAACAGTGTACGAATTGCTTTACATCTTTGTCTACATTGGTACTATCAGTTATTTAATTCCAGTCATTCTAGTAGCTATATCATGAGATCTAATTGTGGTATTGACCTGAGTTTCTTTTTGATGACTATGGGCTTTTTCTATTTTTTTAATATATTATAATCATTTGTATCTCTTTTTATCAAGTATCTGTTCAGATAGCTCACTTTTATTTAGATTTAATATAATTTAATTTTTTTGAGAATTTCACACACGAGTATGTCTTTGTACTATTTTAATAGGTGCCAGTCCCCCACCAATTCCTCCCATGCCTCCTCCTCAACTCCCTCTCAATTTCTTTCCTCTTTTATATATATGTCACCAAGTCCATTTAGTGATGTCTGTTGTGTACCTATGTTTAGGGATGCTCACGTGGGATTAGATAGCCTTCCGGGAAGCTAGTCCTTAGAGAAAACTGATTCTTCCTCCCTCAGCATCCACTGATTGCCTGTAGCTCTTCATCTTGAGGTGGGATCCTGTGACATTTCTCCCAGCCACCTTGGAATGCCATAATCTGGGATCTCCATTGAAACCGAGGCTATCCATTCATCAAGGGCCTCTTCTGGCTTCACAGGATGCCATGACTTTCAGCAGAACTGTTTAAAACTCCACAACAGCAGCTCAGTACACTTTAAGCACTCAATGACTTTTCCAGCCCAAGGTTCCAAATGTTTCTGCAATCCTCCCCAAAAGGACTAGGTCCGGTCTGTCACAGCAATACCCCACTCTCTGTGCCAATTTCTATCTTAGTAGTCTTCTCTATTTCTGTGACAAAATACTCTGACCAACCCAAACTTGGGAAGAAAGGATTTATTTGGCTTATGAACATAGGCTATTATCAAGGGAAGCCAAGGCAGGAACCTAGAGCCAAGACCGTGGAGGAAAGCTGCTCACTGGGTTGCTCCCCTGGCCTGTGCTCAGACTGCTTTTTTTTTTTGGTCTTTCTGAGACAGGTCTCTCTGTAGCCCCAGCTGTCCTGGAACTCACTCTATAGACCAGGCTGGCCTTGAACTCACGAAGATCTGCCTGCTTCTGCCTCCCAAGTGCTAGGATTAAAGGTGTGCGCCACCACACCCGGCTCAGACTACTTTCTTATACAACACAGGACAACCTGCTCTGGGGTGGCACTACCCACAGTGGGCTGGATCCTCCTACATCACTCAAAATCAATACACCATCACAGACCCATCCAAAGGAGTCAGTTCTTCAGTTGAAGTTCCCTCTAACCAGATATGTCAAGGTGACAACTAAAGCTATCCAGTACAGTCAGAACTTAGGTTAGGTTAAAGAAGCGACAGAGGTAGATTTGTCTCTAGAATCTATGTCCTCTCCAACCATGTCTATTTGGATACATTTACAGTACCGCATATGCATTCCCTCCTTCCCATTGAGTGAGCATTAAGTCCAGTTAGACAGCTGTTGATTATTATCAAGATAAAAGTGCCACTTCCTCACCAATACTGATAGTCTGTTGGGTCTGTTATTACTGTAGTTCACAAGCTTTACAGCTGGATGAGAACATTGATTGGTTTTCTCCCTTGGGAGTCTCGGAGCTATGAGAGCTAACCTTCAGGGAAGTTGCCGCCAGGTCAGTTCCAGCCCCTTGCTCTAAGTCCTGTGTCTGAAGTATGTACATCCTGTCCTGTCTTCAACAATAGGGCCTTACCTTCAAATTCCAGTAGGCCAATCAAAGGCTGTGGAAATAGCCTGGATAATTGGGAGTCTCTTGTTCTACCCTGGCCAACAACTCAAAGGGAGTTTCCTGGCAGTGTGTTTTCTATTACAGAGTCTTCAGCTATACACATCCAATCATATATTTTTTTCAAATATTTTTAAGACATGATAAACAAGGGCCCTAGATAAAATAATGCATTTATCTTATTCAAAATTAAAACTAAATTCTTTAAATTTAGCAATGTCTTTTAAATTTATCATCTTTTTGCGCTTTTAATTTGTTTTTATCTATCTATCTATCTATCTATCTATCTATCTATCTATCTATCTATCTATATCTATCTATCATTTGTATGAATGTACTGTCTGCATGTAGGTTTGTGCATCTGTGTTGTACAATGCCGCGGAGGTCAGAAGAGGGTGTCAGATTCCCCTGGAACTAGAGTTAAAGACGGTTCTCAGCCACCATGTGGGTGCTGGGGATCAAACCTGGTCCTCTGCAAGAGCATTCAGCGCTCTTAACCGCTAGGCTATCTCTCCAGCCCATAAATTTAACATCTTTTAGAGAACTTAGTTTTATTATTTTTTATGTGTATGAGTGTACTGTCTGCATGTAGGTTGGTGCACCCGTGTCCGTGTCGTGCAATGCCACGGAGGTCAGAGAGGGCATTAGATTACTCTGGAACTGGAGTTAAAGACAGTTTTTAGCCTCCATGTGGGTGCTGGGAATCAAACCCAGGTCCTCTGCAAGAGCAGTTGGTGCTCTTAACCGCTGAGCCATCTCTCCAGCCCCAAAGAACTTAGTTTTAAAGAATTTAGTTTTTGAGTAAAACAAGTGCAATTTGTCAAAATTAATTGGTCCTATATTTGTGGATTTCTATGTAGATTTTCTGGTACTTGTTCATATCTTGTGGTCTCAATCGCAGCCAGTGGGATGATGCTTATAGTTAATTGTTGTGTCGGGTAGTGTGAGCCATCCACATACTGTTCTTTTTCTCTGCTGCCTTTGGTGTTCCTGCATCTTGCCTCCTGGAACTTTGGTGTAGTTGTATTAAATCTATAGACGAATTTGCATATCAGTTGTGTTTTCTGATCCATAAGGGCTGTATACTCACCTATGCATTTATTTAGGTTTTTAATGATTGACAACTGTTTATGATACATAAACAGGATGCCTATGTATTTTAGACTTAAAAATTCTTTCAGAAAAAAATTGTTGTCTATCTCTCCTAATTTATTTCTAATAATTTTATATTATGATTTTTCAAATAGCATTTTCAATTTAATGTTCTAATTGTTTGTTATACGTTTAAGGTTTATAGCTAGTTCGGTTATTATAGTCTGTAATAACCAGAAGTAAGATTTAAGTTTAAAGTAATCATGGGAAAATTCAAACATTTTTCATGAATTAACATTTTCAGTTTTTCCCCAAAATTTTCATGGGGCAGCAGCTGTAGCTTAGTTCTTAGAAAAGCTTGTCTAGCAGTGGTGAAGCTCTGAATTCAATCTTCAGCACTTATAAACTGGATGTGATGTCACATCCCTGTAATCTCAGCATTTGAAATGCAGAAGCAGATGAATCAGAAGTCATTCTTAGCTATGTAGGAAGTTTTAGGCAGCCTAAAAGATATGGAAGGTTATCTAAATATGACCAAGATGTATTGTATCAAGTTGACAATAATTCAATAAAACATAGTTAAAAATAAAATTAAAATGGATTTTAAGGTCAAAACAAAAACAAAGTTTTCAGAAGCTGGGCATGGTGGTGCATGCCTTTAGTTACAGCACTCAGGAGTCAGAGGCAGGTGAATCTTTGTAAGATTGAGGAGCCCAGCCTGGTCTACATAGTGAACTCCAGGCCAGGTGGGGCTACAGGGAGACCTTGTCTTAAAAAGTATAACAAAAAAGGGGCTGGAGGGATGGCCTAGCGGTTAAGAGCGCCGACCGCTCTTGCAGAGGACCCGGGTTCGATCCCCAGCACCCACATGGCGGCTGAGAACCGTCTGTGACTCCGGTTCCAGGAGAACTCCAGTTCCAGGGGAATCCAACACCCTCTTCTGATCTCTGCGGCATCGCACGACACGGGTGCGCAGACCTGCATGCAGACAATACATTCATACACATAAAAATAAATAAATAAATAAAAATTTAAAAAAAAAAAAGTATAACAAAAAAACAAAACAAAACAAAAAAGCTTTCAGGATTCTACAGGATAGACTCTTAAAATCTCTTTTAGGTCTCAGCATATTAAATATATAGGCCNAAAGAAAGAACACGAAAGGGCCAATCCTGACTTTTCAATAAAGTTGTTGTGTTTGCATCCAAGGTACTCTAAGAGACCCAAGAAAAGACTTCATAAGCAAAATGGAGTTCACTAAAGCTAGACTGAAAAATAACCCATTTGTGTGAATTCTTAAACAGGAGGCCTGTGAGTTGTGATTTTTTTCTACTTTTCAGGGCATCTTCAGACCCTCCTGCAACACATGCCCGATGCCTATGCCTTTGTTCACAGCACTGCCTTGTTTCTGGGGACCTTTTAGTGTTTTTTTTTCAACAAGTTTGTCTGTCCTCAGCCTCGAAGCCTCCACTCCATGATTCTGCTCTCACTGGATTGCCCAGTGTCAATGCTTCCTTCCTGATAATTGCAGTTGGTTCCACAAGAATCGCTGACATCCCATCATGCTCCATACAGACTATGAACGAGGCTGCTCAGGCATTTAGAGATTTACTTTCTTCCTTTCCTTAAGTATCACTTGTAATTTATTTTTCCTTCTTTCTTCTGTTCCTTCGCACCAGGGATTTGTTTAAAGAAATGCTTCTACTGCACTTGAGGATTAGACAGAAAGACAGAGTGGGATTTGCCTGATATCACTGATGAATTCTGAAACAAAACGGATTCAGAGACAGCAGTGGGGTTGGACTGGAAGGAAGCATAGGTCAAAGGTCTTGGTTCCTGTTATTGACTTTGTCAACAACTAGCTCTATGACCAGCCCAGCTCTGTCACATGAAAGGTGCTCATTGATGAGTTCATGAACTTGAACTCTCCTGATCTCCACTGGCCTCAATTTCTGTACATTGGGATAATACAAGAGTTGTTGTTCATGGTCTCTACTACTTCAAGTCTGCAATTCAGGAAATTTTTTCGACTTAGACGACTTAAGCACTACAGCAAAAACTTATTGCTTAGAATAACTGAGAAGGAAAATGGATTGATACTCATAGACTTATGGCGTGCTTACCATGCTTTTTTGATGTATTGGGAAGAATATATCACACTAGTCCTGCCTCTCATGCATCTGGCTGTTACTGGTGGGCTTTTTTGTTATCTTTTACTTTCTCTGAACCACCTTTCACAGACGACATTAAGAAGGAGTCTTCCGGGGCAGGAAAGGAAGAAAAGGAGCAGATCTGTGGACAGAGATAATTCAGAGCTTGTGCTTCCATTATTTGCATGCAAATGCTTATTTTCATAATCTACTTGAAGCTGAACTAAGTCAAGTTTCCATTTTCCCTTGGAGTTGATTGATCTCCTTCATGAGTTCATTTATTCCCTGTATAAAGACAAAGTTTAGCATAGGTCTTATCACAAAGTCCAACGAGTGGGAGGTTTGCATTAATAAGGTCTTACTGCATCTGCCAGGACTATGAGATACACAGTACGGAGGTTTGTTATGTTGGATATTTGCTTGGGCAAGAGATTCTTTGGATATATGTTGCTGCCTGAAATATGTTTGCTCCATGGCTGCCAAAAAGAAATCTGTCTTGCTCTCAGGACCATTCTCCCATTACTTGAGAGATTGATGAACTTGGCCTATGCTTCCTTAACTGGAAAACTGGCAAGATTTGAACATATCAAGTAACCCAGAGCACAAAGCTGATTCTTGCCCTTTGGACACGGGGTTCCAGAATCAAGTTCTGGCTCATGTTATTTTCCAGTTGTCTAATGTGACAGTTTGATAGGGTTTCCATCATGAAATATCACAGACTGGGTGACTCAAACAACAGATTTTCAACTGGGTATGGTGGTTTGTGCCTGTGCTCTCAGCACTAAGACGCCCGAGACAGGATCACGAGACAGAGGCCAACTTGGATTATATCTCAAGAGCCTGTCCCAAACAAACAAAAAATAAACACAAAAACATAAGCAAACAAAAAGTCATCCCAGAAAACAGTTTTCTTCCAGTTGCGACAGCTGGAAATGTTTGTCATGTCAAGGTGGTAGAAGTTTTGTTGTCTTCTAAGGTCTCTGTCTTGTGTCTTGCAGACAGCCATGTTTCACTGTACTCACATAAACCTTTCTCTCTGTGTATAGGTATGTTGGTATCCTTCCCTTTACTCGTAGGAATGTTACAGGGCCTGGTGGCACATGCCTGTACTCCCAGGACATAGGAGTGTATGTGTTTGTCTGTGTGTGTGAGTACCCATGGAATATCTAGAAGTTGTAGGTGGCTGTGAACTGCCCTATCTGGGTGCTTAGCTCTGAACTCCAGTCCTGTGAAAAAGCAGCAAGTGCTCTGAGCTGCTGAGCCATCTCTCTAGGCCACCATTCAATCCTTTTAGACCACAGAGTAGGAAGAGGGCACGGGGACCCTTCTGAAAGAGTTGTCTGGTGAGGAAAGCCATTTGATTCGTGGCAGATCTAGAATTTCACTGCAACATGCCAAAAGAGATTATGTGAAGAGTGATCTTTCTGTATCTGTGGAGGGATGGAGTTGAATTCACACCCATTCTGCTTTGTTTACAAGTGCATGGCTCACTTTGCCACAGATCTGAGAAAGGCCTGTGTCTACCTTTACCATTCTGTGGAATTGGTATGTTGGAATGCTTGCACCCATGTAGTAACCAGGGATCTTAGTTCTGGATAGACATCTGTGTGCAGACAGTCACAGTTACAAAACAAGGGTAAATAATTCCTTTTTTCTCTTTAGGAGACACTTTCATGACTATTCTGCCCTAAGACCTACTTGTCAGATTCTCAGGGAGGCATCTGACAGATCCAGGAGGACTTCTGCTCTGATACAAGTATCAAGTTCTAGTTTTCAAGCAGGGCAGTTTTGAAGATCACCATGGTCCCAGAAGCCCACAGACCTGTGTGGGACCCCAGAAAGAGTGCTGGACTGCAGATTAGCTGGGCACTTGCAGCTAACTAGCTATGACTCTTGGGTAATTCACTTAGCTCCCTATAGGTCTCAGTTTACAGTCTGTAAAATGTGTAGAAAGAGCTCTTGGTTCCCCTCTCTCAGTTGTAAACCCTAAGTTATTCAGGCCATGATTATTGCAAAGCCCTTGCAAATGGATTCACCTAGGAATGGCATAGGGCAGCAGAAGCACACATGAACAGCTCTTGTGACTCACTGCAACGTTGCATTTTTAAAGCATGCTGATTTCTGAGAAATCTCTTAGAAACAATAAAACATCAGTCTTTTACATCTTTAGGATCTTGTTCCAGTGGCATTATGGGGAAATAAATCATTCCTTTTTAAATGCTCATTTCTTAATAGGGCAAATTATTGGCATTAAATTAGGGCGCTTACTCATCTAATGACATTCGGGAATTGTTTGCATAACAGACATTTTCAGGGTATAGAAAGATAGATTGCGAGATCTGAAGATTATAGCATACAAGTGTATACCCACTAGTTATTTCTGTGCCTTTAATAATGGCATGGAGTCTGTAAAAAGGACAAAGACTTTACTTTTAGGAAAAAGGTCAGATCAAAGAAACATGATTTCATTCAGTTGCCTACAATATCTCCTCATTCTACCTGTGATATGAATAAAAACAAGTTAATAACAGTTATTTTGACAGGAGACTGGTCAGATGGCTTGGCAGATAAAGGTACTTTTATCTTCAAGCTTGATAACCCTCTTGGTGGATAGAAAGAACTGACTCTGAATGTTATCCTCTGACCTCTACACATGCATGCGTGTGGCCCTCTGTACCTCCCAAAGTAAATAGAGGAAATAAAAATAAACAATTATTATCCTGTGAAAATTCCATATCCTTATAAATTTGTCATTAATAAAACTATTTAGGTAATTATGATATATTCATTTAGTCAAGGTGACTGCTTCATGTCAGCAAGAATGTCCTAATTTTTTTTTTTACCTTCAATCAAGAGAACCGATTTATGAATGCAGTGGTGAGACACCTTTGGAGACAATGTCTCTCTGAAGTAGCTCCTTCAGAACTTCAGCCTGAAGCAAATGTCCATGCCAATTGCAGCTTTCTGGTTTCCTCCTGCTCACTGGGAGCACCACCTTGTTTACCACCTTGCTGAGCACTGGACTCAGCTTCTAAGACACATGCACCAGTTCGCTTTCTTCTTGAGGAACCATGCTGGGGAACCCCCCCCACCCACTCACCGTTCTTTCCCTGCTGTTTGCGCTGTGCCATCCTGCCCCCCCCATCTTCTTCAACATCACAGAACCCAGTCTCTGTCCATTTCCAGCTGATCTTCCCATAGAAAAAGGATGGCCAGCTCACTGGGCTCTAAGCTTTCAACATCTCTCCAGGCACATGGAATGAAACCCACATGTCTCCCTCTGTTGACCCCAGGGCCTCTGAGCTCTTACCACATCTGGATGATGTGGAGTTCTTCAATGTATTCACTCTAGGACCCACCTCCATTGCTCTCCTTGTGTTCCTCCACTCTAGGGTCTTGTCACACTGTCAACGGGAAGCTTCTGGCATCACGAAGCTAAAGGTCAGGAGAAGGTGTTCCTGGAGGTCAGGGTCTGGGCCTGTCAATGACAGCGGAGTGTGATGGAGGTTCAGCTATTGCGAGACAGAGACAGAGAAATATTCTAGCTTTCTGCTGTTCTCCAGTCTCCCAAGTCCCCTTTGGCTGATCCTAATCAAATTGGTTTGGCGAGGAGCACTGAAAATGTAGTTTTCAGAGACCAAATGTTCTGTAACATGGAGCAGAGTGGAAGAGGAATGCATCCCAGAGCATAGATGCAAATACTTCAATAGTACCTCCTCCTTGTGGTCCTCTGCCTCCTGTTGGAATTATACTTCACCCCTATTGTATTTGAACTTCTAAACCAGTTTCTATTGTGTCTTTCATATACAAGATCTGAGGCCTGAACTTGTTGGCTCCAGTGAATTAGATATCAGCTAAAGCAAAGTCTGTTTTATTACCTTTCTAGCCCAGAACCCAGCACAGTGTTTGGATCAATGTAGTTGCAGAGAATGATCATCACATCAAGAGAGACCAGATGATGCTTGATAGAGGACATCCCATATTCTACAGAGATAGAGGAGAAACATGAAGCAGCAAAGAACTCAAGAACACAACAGAAATGAATAGTAAAGAAACAGTAATGCTTAAGCCTATGGCTTTATGCACTGTCAGCCACAGGGTCTCTCTCATTAAGATTTATTTTACTTATATTTAAGTGTCTTTCTGTGTTTGTATCTGTGTATGTGTTCATCTCTGCAGATGCCCACAGAGGCTTGAAGAAGGCGTTAGATTCCATAGAGCTAGACTTAGAGGTGGTTACAAACCACCTATGTGGGTGCTGGGAACTGAACTCCAGTCCTCTACAAAAGCAGCAAGTGCTCTTATTTGCTGAGCTGTCTCTCCAGCTCTAACAGGGTCTCTTTGATTTCACTTTCTCAAGTGCAGATCCTTTGGTGTGGCGTCCGCACTGGGAGATTCCATGCCTGTCTGCAAAATGCCACATGTAATTATGCTCCCCAGTGCTGTGGATGACTTGTCTAAGGAAAAGCACTTATTAAACCTTCAGTTACTAAGGGCAGGCCTCGGAAGTGTATTTAAAATCACAGAGGGCGTAGGCGGTTCTGTTACTGCCTTGCCTGTTGCTCTCTCTGCAGGATAATAAATAAATTTCTGATCTAGACATGGCTTTACTGAGGATGATACAATGTTGGCCTTTTATTTTCTTCTTTTTTAAACCTAAGAATAAGCTTACATATTCTCAATTTGGTCTGGGTGTCTTTTCTCTGAATCGGCAACTTCTCTATTTTACATATATATATTTACATATGTGTTTATATATTTACCTATATATTTCTTGTTTTATAAAATGAAAGCGACAGTGAAAAAATAAACATTTTTTTTTCTAGGAAAGACTTGCTTTTCTAGTAGATGCCATAGGAAAGTAAGGTAAAAGCCCAATGCTGGGAATGGAATTCCTCTTTTGAAGCTGTTGACCAGAGTTCCCATAAACCCTCAAACAATATCGGCCGTCGATCCTGTTCCTCCAGAACTTAGTGGTAAGACTCTATTGCTGAAGGCACTACATACAAGAGTCATAGGAAAGAAAGGAGACATCAAGCTGGTACTGGCTTCAAAGCTTTATCTTTATTGGCTAAATTTAAAAGTGCTGGGAGGTACAACATATGTTCCTGGAAGAAAAAAAAAATATCATTAACCGTACCCAGCTGTGAATCCTGTGTGCTTCAACAACAACTGGTCTGGAAAGATAGTCTCACTGGTGGAATAACTGTACAAATGCTTTGGGAGTAACTAGATACTTTCTAATTAGATTTAACGTCTGCTTCATAAGATGGAGTCCAAACTTGACACTGATGTCATGCCTAGGAACATGTGGCTAGACAGGCCACGGGTCGTGGGGAGAGCCTAACACAGTGCATTGTAGGTGGAGAATACAGAAAAGTACACAAAGGAATAGAAAACTTTCACTATTCTTAATGCTCATAAATAATTTAGAGCAGATACTTCTGGTTTTATTTTTCTTTCAAAATGGCACCTCACTCTGAATACTGTCTTATAAACTGTTCTTGTACATAAAACATAAATTGCATTTTAAGCAAGAATAAGCAAGAATTCATTTCTAAAGTCTGTATATTTCCACTATCACTTACCTAATCCTCCCTTGCTGGATGCTGTGCTCATCGTCCCTCACTCTTTCTGAACTACTGCGTTAGACCATTGAACTAGTTTGTGTTGTTGCTACAACAAATCATCACGGAGTCAGTGGCTTAAAACAACATATACTTATTCTCTTATGGTTTTAGAGGTCAGAAATCCAAAACCAGTGTCACTGGCCAATGCCAACCTATCGGTTAGGGTGAGGCTGGTTCCTTCCAGAGGCTCTAGATATTCTAGAGAGTTCCTTCATTCCCAGTTTGTGGTTCAAATCCCAGCAGACCAGCTCTCTCAGTGCTGTCTTCTCACTTACATGCTCTTCTGTCTGACTCATTCCGTTTATTTCCTCATGCGGACGCCTAGAATGACATCAGCTCTGTTCTAAGGATTCAGAATTAGCTCTTCATCTCAGTACCTATCTTTCACTGATTACAACGCCCCCCTTTTATTTTTCCATTCTTTCTCATTCCCTTCCTTCCTTCCTTCCTTCCTTCCTTTCTTTCTTTCTTTTTCTTTTCTCCTCTCCCTCTATTCTTCCCTCCTTTCTTTCTTTCTTTCTTTCTTTTCTTTTCTTTTCTTTTCTTTTTTGATGGGAATTGAATCTAGGGTCTCGAGCATGCTAAGCAAACTCTCTATTCCTGATCTATGGACCCAGACATCATGTCCTCTTTAAAAACATTCTTATTTTTTTCACAATGTTTATTGATAGATACAGGTACATAAAATCAGGGCATGAACATGATTTGATAGATTAAGTAGACTTAATTTGGATACTATAATAAAGAAACAATTCAAATTCTCACCATTTGTTTCACACCCACAAAAACCACTTCAAGGGTACTAAGGATCTCTCAAATCTGATCAGTTTTGTGCAAGCAAACCATGTTTCTTTATAAAAAGATTTGTGCACTTGCCCAGGCTCAAGGATATTGAAATCTAACACATAAAGCCCATTACTAGAGGTAGAAATACAGACAATATACTATTACAGCAACGACTATCAATTACAGTTAAGGATTTTCTGTAACAACCAAATGGGTAGTCTAACCTTGCAACAGCTCAAGTATTACTGAGCAAAGTACATTTCTACAATATTCAGTGTTTCAATTCAGTTTTCTAACTTTAAACAGCCTATAACTGGCAGCAGAGACGGTCCTTGCAATAGACTGCCTCTGCTTGAGAACCTATGATATAATTATTGCATGCTACTAATATACTATCTAAACATTAAAGATATTCCTAAAATATTTGATGGTAGACTATGATTAAGACATTACATTACATAAAAACCTTATGCAGAAGGAAACCCTTACTGACGTGCTTCTGCTTTAAATATTGTGGCCCCAAATGAAGTCCAGTAAGCACACGTCCTGTCTTGATCCCTCTGCATTGGCCTCCATAATACTGCTGAGGTAATCCAACAATGTCAGTCCATCTTCTGAGGAGGGTGAATTTCCATTAGCTGCTTCATTCACAAGCCGAGTATCTCAGCAGTCCTCAGTCCACATTGGAAGGTTAAAAAGTAAAAAAAAAAAAAGCTGTATCTCATGTCTTTGAGGAGTATCTAAAACAGTGGCATCTACAGAGCATATGCACCTGCCTGTGAGAATTGTAGACAGGCCAAACAACGGTGCTCTCTTTTTTTAAAAAAAACATTCTTTCATTTGAGTCACTCAGCACCACGGAGTCTTCCTTGTTGTGGATAGATCTGGTAGACATGCTTGCAAGCCTATCCCAACTCTGTAATTCTATGATGAGGGTCTTAGAAGGGTATTTGTAATTTTTCAAAGGTCACTTCATAGTTATTAAGGGCACAGTCTATCAAGATTATAATTCTAAATACATATATACCAAATATAGTTGCACTGGATTTCATAAAGCACTAATAGTTCTAAAGTCTCAGAACAACTAAAACGGTTATAACAATCAACTTGAATACTTCACTTTTGCCAACACATAGGTCTTTCATATAAAAAATACACATAAAAACATTGGGTATAAATGACACAATAAACCAAATGAAGCTCACAGATATCTACAGTGAGGAGTACACGTTTTCCTTAGCAGTACATGGAGCACTCTCCAAAAGAGATTACATATTGGGACACAAAAGAAGCCCTGGCAAAAGAAAATTGAAGTTACATCCTGCATTCTACCTGAGTGCAATGGAATAAAGTAAATTATCAACAAGATAAACTGGAGAAAGTATACAAACTCAGAAATTAAATAACACACTATTGAATGATGAGCAGTATAGTCATTACTTTTCAGAGGCTATAATAAAACACCATTGTCAAGGCACTTACAGAAAGAAGGGTTTATGGGGCAGAGAATTCCAGAGAGAGAAAAGAATTCATCATTGTGGGGAGGTAGCAGGAGCAGAAAGCTGATTGCTCATATCTTCAAGGAAGCAGAGAGAAAAATTTGAAAGGGGGCAATGCTATGAATTTTCTTTTTTTCACCAATGTTTTATTGATAATGCTATGAATTTTCAGACACCCCCCCATGCTTTCTCCAGCAAGGCCACACCCCTTAAATTTCCTGAAACAGTGCCACCAACTGGTGACAAAGTGTTCAAATACTTGGAGCCTATGGAGAAGGCCATTCTCATTTAAAACACTATATTCCATTTCCTGGCCCCCATAGGGTCATGGCCATATCATAATGCAAAATGCGCTTAGTGTAATTTTTAAAGCCCACATAATCTTTAAGCAGTCTTAACACTATTCAGATGTCCAAAGTCTCTTCTGAAACTCAAAACTGTCTCTTTATTATAAGCCCTGGTAAAATAAAAGAGCAAATTACATACTTCCAGCACACCACGGCAAGGAATGCATATTCCAATCCCAAAAGGGAAGAATGGGGGCATAGACCTAAACAAGACTGGAACCAAATAGTACAAACACAAAATCCTATACCATGTCTGGGACTTCAGTTCCAAAGGGCTTAGATGGCTCAGCCCCTTCAGGTCTGCTGCCTGCAACATATATTTCTCCCTAGGTTTTGTATCATTCCCTGTAAACAACTCTCCTTGACAGGTATCTCAAGGTTTTGGCATCTCCAGCATCTTGGTGTCTCCACAATATCCCAGGTTTGATCTTTACAGCTTCATACAATGGCCTCTCAGGGCCTCTTGACCTCCCAGGGCCTTCTTTATGCAGGGACTCCCCTGCTGCATGCTGCCTGGCC
The DNA here is from genome assembly GCA_009823505.1 of Rhizomys pruinosus. Classification (NCBI taxonomy): domain Eukaryota; kingdom Metazoa; phylum Chordata; class Mammalia; order Rodentia; family Spalacidae; genus Rhizomys; species Rhizomys pruinosus. The sequence goes on along the minus strand of VZQC01004642.1, from coordinate 1,850,068 downwards.
TCAGTGACTTTCTGAAAACACAAAGGGAGAATCAAGGATCCACTCACTCTTTTCATGCTTGTACTGCCAATACCATGAGACCTGTGACCAACACTGCAAGTTTACAGAGGGCAGGGTTACAAATATGTGTGCTTGCATTTAGATTTATTTATTTATTTATTTATTTATTTATTTATTTATTTATTTATTTATTTATTTATATTTATTGAGACAGGGTCTCATGATGGAGCCCTAGCTGCCCTGGAACTAACAGAGATCGTTTGCCTTCCTCTGCTTCCTGAGTGCTGGGATTAAAGGTGTATACCACCAGTCCCAGCCACATCCAAGTTTTTATGTGGATGCTGAGTACTTGAACTTACATCTTCATGCATAGCTCATCCCCTCCCACCCCCGCCCCCCCCACCCCCAGGCATTTTTGATGGGGTTTGATGGGAAGTTCTTTGTGAACCTGATCAATACAATTGAAGAACATACTGCCTTTTTTTTTCTTGCTCTCGACTGTGCAAAGGCACTGAGGGCACTCTGTCAGTTCCCTCGGGCTTCTTTTCCTCTGATGCCTGTCCTGGGGTGCCCGTGTGAATGCTGCAGTTGCCTGGCCGCTCATTCTCCAAGTTCACTTCTTTATGGAAACCAGATGCAAGCTAGAGTCCAAGTTTTCAGCCTCAGAAGTGAAGCTGGGCTGCCTCTCTGGAGGACTCTGCATTTGGGAGGGAACTTGCCTCTGTTCCACCCCCCATCCCACTTCTTCCCCAAACCAAGAGTCAATTTCATATATACAACTTTTCTCTGTGCCTTTCCCAGATACTCTTTTTTTTTTCTGGAAAAAAATTGTAATTGCAACTTTGTTTATAGCAAAAGTTCTGTTTGGTTGTCATAAATTGTAACCAAGAGGAATAATATCCACGAAACAGTCAGAGCTAGCATATGCTTTGAATAGCCTAGATTGATAATGTGAGAACTTGCATAACTCGACTAACCTCTAATAGCATTTGGAGCAAAGTTAACAGATGCACAGTGAAACAATCAGCCAAATAAACAAAAACACAAAACAAAGATGGGAAGTGGGCGGGGGAAATTTCTGATGTGCTGGTGACCAGTGAGAGTCAGCGAGTGGAGAAACCTTAAAACTCGCCCAACTGGGCCTAGAGAGATGGCTCAGCTGTTAAGAGCTCTAACTGCTCTTGCAGAAGACCTGGGTTCAATTCCCAGTACTCACATGGTGGCTATTAACCATCCTTAACTCCACGTCCAGGGCTGTGATGCTTCCCTCTGACCTCTGTGGGCAATGCACAGCATGGGGGCACTGACATCCAGGCAGGCAATATACTCAGGCACGTAAAATAAACATAATAAATAAAATATTAAAATAACTTACCCAACCAGTGATTCCATCTAGGTGTCCCTGCTGGAAGAGCCCACAAGAACTCAGGATGAACTAGTTTTTTTTTTTTTGTTTTTTTTTTGTATTTTTGAAGACAGGGGCTCCCTTTAGTCCCAACTGGCCTGGAGCTTGCTCTGTAGACCAGATTCCCCTGGAACTGGAGTTTTCCTGGAATTGGAGTTTCAGACGGTTCTCGTTTTTTTTTTTTTTTGTTTTTTGAGTGTGTGTGTGTGTGTGTGAAACAGAGTTGCCACAAAAATCCCACTTGCTATTTATGAATTTGTAGAGCAGTAGGAGGAATTATGATAATTACAAATTAGAGCAGGTGGTAGAACGTACTGAGCAAGGGACTAGAATTTCATGTTTAAATGGCCATATTCCCATCACATGCTTTGGAGAAGCCCAGCACAAAAGAAGAACGTGTGCCATGAATCAAAAATGCACCAGACTATTGGACTTTCTCTCTTGTGTGGCTATGTGGCCTTGAGAAATGTAAAAAAACTCTCTGAGATTTTTGTTTGGGCATCAGCAATGTTTCATGAATGAATTTAAAATGTGACACATGCCAGCGCTGAATATGTATTTACAGTGGGAGAGCATCTAGGTTTGTTGTCTCTGGGCCTTACATTATCTAATTGAGTAACTACCCTATTGTTGAGCTAAGGTTGCTGCAGATCATGTGAGAATTTATCTTTGGACCCAACTCTTAGAGACCTGTGTCTTCCAGAAGGCCATTGTTCTCCTTGGAGGCATCAGAGAGTAATGGAAGTCAGAGCCAGGTAGTCTTGAACTTACCTTGAGATGATTCATTTAAAAATGGTCCAGGGGTGGGGGCTGGAGAGATAGCCTAGCGATTAAGAGCACCGACTGCTCTTGCAGAGGACCAGGGTTTGATCCCCAGCACCCACATGGCGGCCGAGAACTGTCTGTGACTCCAATTCCAGGAGAACTCCAGTTCCAGGGGAATCCGAGACCCTCTTCTGACCTCCGCGGCATTGCACGACACGGGTGCACAAACCTACATGCAGACAGTACATTCATACACATTCAAAAATAAATAAAAAAAATTTAAAAAAAAATTAAAAAAAAAATGGTCCAGGGGTTAGCAAGATGACTCAGCAGGTGCTTACTGCCGACCACCTGCGTTTGAACCCTGGAGACTACGTGGTGGATAGAGAGAATAGACAGCTGTAAGTTGTCTTCTTACCTCCATGTGAAAACATAAAATCTTAAAAAAATACAAATGAAAGTGGGCCAGACACTTTGGTAGAGGCCTAAAGAAATCAATGAAGAACAAAAGAGTGAACCTCACTCTCTGATGCCTTTCACCTGATTTTGAAAACACCTACTGTTCAAGGCCTTGTTGACTCTACTTCTGCGGGACACTTTCCCCAAATCTTGTTGAGATCTTTGTGGTAACTCTGGCAACAGCCTTTGTACCTAACACCGTACAAGGAAGGTCTTCAGGTCAAGTCTATGAGTGGATTCCTCAACTGTTGCACAGAATCTGGAGGATGACTGAGAAACTGAAGAGTAAAAACAAACAAACAAACAAACAACCACCAAACAAAAACCCGAAAGAAACCACCTCTACTTCTCTTCCTCCCCGGCTTCAGAGCTACCTTTTGGGTTCTTTCCAAAGAATCGACCACAAATTGATTTCTGCATAGTCACCACAATTGCCAGTTCCATTCTTGTATGAAAGCAACGGAAAGCCTTTCCTGAGTAGAAGAAGAAAGTGTCTGTCAAGGTGTCCTAGTCTTATGCAGTATCCAAGGCAGATAAACCAATTTAGGCAAATGACCTTGGCTGTCACTGGCCCGCTGAGGAGTTTGGTGATGCTCAGCAAATTCACAGCCCAATATTTTCCAAATCAAATTAATATCCCCTATCCTGTCCCTAAAAGGTTCTTTTCTCTCAGTTTCTCTATTTCTTTCCAAGGAAATATTTTTTTTTCCAGATCAACTAAAAACCTGTCTCTTTCACTTAGCATGTTCAGTCAGTTACTAGACTCTTATTTCTGTTTCCTTAGCAGATCTAGAGGTTCAGTCTTATCCCAGTACTATTTTATTGATGATAAATGAATTGCATTCTCTGAAGTCATTCAATTGGTTCATTATCTATTTTACCTCTTCCATGTGTTGGTGCCAGGATAATATCTGGTAATGAAGAGAAAGAATTTAGGTAGCTATGAATTCTGGCACTATTCATTGTGCTAGTTGTATGATTTGCTAACCATATCCTTGTTGCAGTGACCAAATACCTGACAGGAAACCACTTAAGTGAGGAAGGAATTGTAGGAAGCTTTTCTTTTTATTGAAACAGGGACCACTTGGCCCTCCTAAGGGAAATGGGGGCATACTGCCAGCTTTACGGACACTGTGGGGAGCTGGCCCCTAGGCACAGAGACCAGCCGGCTGCTTCCCACAGCCCAACCTAAGTGGTAACTCCAACTTAGGCTCTTAGCCTGGACCCACGAGACACATGTTCTACTCTTGGCTGTGACTTTCCACCTACCCAGAGCCGGGACAGGAATTTCACTCACAACACCAGCTACCCAGGTTGGTGGTCCGCAAAGGGAACCTCTTTCCAACCCACTGGCCACCCGAACGAAACTCAGGCCTACCTCAGCCTGTACGCACACAATAATTAATAAAAAATATCAGCCTGGAACTCCGTGATGTTAATATGGAATTCGATTTACTCGTTGCCACAGCTTGCTTTTATAAACCAAATGACATAAGTTCCCAGGACCAATCATGAGCCCCCCAACTCCGGGCCACTGCACACCTTGCTCCGCCCAGCATCGCGTACCTAGGCCAATGCTGCTTGCTCCTCCCTGGGGCAGAGCCAGACTCTTGGCCATGCAGTGCTAATTGGAAATCCAGCCCGCAATTCAAGCTGGATTTCCCACAAGGAATCATTTTGGCTTACAGTCAGTGGGAATTATATTATCATGGTGGTGGAAAAGGCAAGGTGACAGGAACATGGCACAGCTGGTCACAGTGTACCCAAAGTTAGGAAGCCAGAAGGGATGGATGCTGATGCTCAGCTGCCTGCCCTCTTTTAATTCCCTCTAGGACTCCAGTTCACAGGACGGTGCAGCCCACAGTTTGGGTGAGGCTTTTCATCACGACTCAATCTAGACTCCTTTACGTAAGGGGTGGCCTGAGGTTTGTTTGTCTCTCAGGTAATTCTAGATAATGTCAAATTGATAATCAATACTAACCTATACTAGCTAACCTAGCTCCAAGATTCTCCTGATTAATTACTGGAAATTCCTCATACTCGGAAGCCCCTCTGTGCTATACAAACCAGCATGGGTGGCTGCCCTTCGCCTGTGTCTGTTTCCATCCCTTTCTCCCTGATTCAGTTCCTTCTCACTCAGCTCTGAGGCTTTCCAAGATCTCCCAGCTCGGTCTCCACCCAACTCTACACGTCACCGTCACCAACAGCACAACATCAGAGATGAGAAATGTTTGTGTATATTAAAGCAGAGTGACTCGTCCATGGGGAGGGGACAAAGGGGACAACACAGCCACTCTAGAAACAGCTATCAGGAAGAACGGGTGGTGGATGTTCTTCCTGGGAATGGGAGTGGGTTCCTAGAGCTGCTGCAGCCACGAACTACTGGGACTCTGCCTGGACATCTGGTATGAGGCTGGCTGAAATTCTCTGACCTCAAATACACACTCTGGCCTGCATGAACCCTCTGCTTTGGGAATGTCACAGGAAACATCTGGTATCTGGGGAAGGCTGGGCTTTGTAACTGGCTAAGTTCATGAAAATCAAAGCAGGAGGTCCCAGCTGGAGAAACCCATCTTCCAATCACACAGGATCTCAAAGGCAACTGGGCATCCATGAAACCTCCACCACTGTGAGAGTCTTACTATCTGCATGAGACTAAGTGACAGGTTTCCACTGAGTAACCTGTCAGAGGTATCACAGGACACATCTTGACACCAACCCTGCTCATTGCAGACAATTGTGGGGTAGAAGACAAGAAAGAAGACCTCTTCCTCCAACATCAACCAACCAGTTGCTCCCTGAGTGCAGGGCCCAGTGGCCATTGGGTAGAGAGGTTTCAGGGTCAAGGAACAAGATGCCAGGAGTCCACCCAGACAGCCAGGGAAACAGAGGGAGGAAGGTTCTCAGGAGTTGAAGGTGCCCAGTCCCCTGAATGTAATATTCATTCTTGTTTTGGATGTCACTCGAAAAACTCAAATGCAAAGTAAAATGACTTAAATGTCAATATAGTAACAGCTGGGGTCTTTCCTTTCTTGAATTGCTACCCTCCAAGCCAATGGTAGTCCTAAATCGAGGTCCACTGCTATTCACTTGCAGGCAAGACCATTTCTGCTCTTTGATCAGTTAATGTCTCATGTTAACTGGGCCCTAATTTAAAAGATTCATTTTACTGTTTAATCATGTGTATGTGCAGGGAAGATATATACACGTGAATGCAGTGTCCAGCAGGGGCTGGAGGAGGGCACTGGATCTCCTGGAACTGTACTTACAGACGGTTGTTAGCTGCCATGTGAGTGCTGGGTTTTGTAACTAGGTCTACTGCAAGAGTAGCCAGTGTTCTTAATGGCCGAGCTCTCTCTCCAGCCCTATAATTGACCATCGACCATCTTAACAAGATTCCGTAGCTGCTTTTAGGTAGATTTAACTCACTTAAAGGATATTTCTTGAAAAAGAAAAGGGAGAAATGCTCCATGAGCCTTTAAAGACCTTTGAGCCCAGAGAAGCAGGGTATAAACTGTGTTCTAAACCATGTACTAAACTGTGCATTTTCCTTCCTCTTCTTTATAGCTTTTCTTGTCTTGTTTTTTAGCTTATTTTATTCCTATGTTATTACTTTACCTTGTAGTCTTGTCTCTGAGTTGTAAAGGGCATTTAGGAAGCTTTAAATGATGGTTTGCTATATATTTTAAAATAGTATATACATTTTGGAATAGAAGAGGCATTCTAAAATAAACATCACTGAAAGTTGAAGAGAATTACTTGATTGATTTGACTTTAGTGTATATAAATTTAACTCTATCACCCATTTCCCACCTGTAAAAATATACATGCAGAAAGGATGCCAGAGAGTTTATCAAAGTTTCCATAGGTTTTATTGCTAGAAATAGGAATTGAAGCTTGTCTTCATTAACATTTCTTAGTGTTTCACAGATTTTGTGCTGTTGATATATATTATGTGTTTATATTATTTTCATGGGTTTTTTTCATATGAAAACCATCCCTGAGTACAAGAATAAATGCCCTGTCATCCCAAACCATGTCATATCCCAATCTTTATACTTTACACAGTCATTTTGCTTTCGCTGCAACCCTGTAAGGTGAATGAATAACACCTAATATATCAAGGGTTCACCTGCAATGTTGGCATTCTGGAGGAAGAGGGAGGGGACTGTGAAGGTCAGAAGGCTATATAATAACATTCTGACAGCCAATCAAACAAATAAAACAAAAACAATACAATACAATTTTCACATTTGAATCAAGGCCACATAGCTAACAATGGACAGCCTGATGTGTAAACCTGCATTTCAGTTTTCCAGAGCCAGAGGTCTTATCAACCACACTCTTCCGACCTTCTCTGCCACTGTGTCCCTTGTTTACAGCACCTTGTTTGCTGTTTTTCTATCTGGTTTCTTGTTCATCCCTTCTTCCGCATTATAAACAATGTGGCATGTGTTTAATACTGCTCTGTCCTTCATGGGAGTCTCCTCACATCCTCATGGGAAGGAGGGGCTCAAGAGAATCTACATAATGAATGAATGCTTGAGATGGTGGGGTCCACCTCACATGGCTAGTACGTATGTACCCAGTAGCATCTCCATCCTCCTCTCTTCCCTTCCTGAGATGAATTTCACTTGCTGCCTATAGATCTGGCTGCAGCTGCCAGGTTCCCAATGTAAATGTGATCACATATTTTGGAGTGTTCTTAAAATCAAGACAACAGATTCAGGAAGGCTAGGTGCCCAAAAGCAAAGGCTTATTTTGACCTAAGTGTTCTTCAAGATGAATTAACAAGGTCTTTTAATCTTGATCATTCTTTAGATGTTGGTGCTCAGATGGGAGGGGGACCTTTCTTCCTCCTCCTTTCAGTTTTCTTGCTTGACTTGTTTTCTGGTTATCTCCTTCCTTCCTTCTTTCCTTCCCTCCCTCCCTCCTTCCTTTCTTCCTTCTTTCCTTCCCTTCCTTCCTTTCCTTCCTTCCTTCCTTTCTTCCCTCCTTCCCTTCCTTCCTTCTTTCCTTCCTTCCTTCCTTCCTTCCTTCCTTCCTTCCTTCCTTCCTTCCTTCCTTCCTTCCTTTCTTCCTTCCTTCCTTCCTTCCTTCCTCCCTTCCTTCCACTTTTTTCCCTTTAAATAATAGTTGAGGCTCTCATATTCACAGCCTGACAAAGCACTCCTTGCAAACCCCCTTTTGCTTTCGGAAGGAGCCTATGGGGTAGAACAAGGGCTCATGGGAACTAGAAGTTAGAAGACCAGGGCTGCAGCAAATTCCAAGGGGACTCCTCTTTTTCATGGGTTTCTGGTACTTGCAGGTAAGGCATTCTTTTCTGAGGGGTCATGGTCCTGCACCTGACATCATGGGTCTGGAAGCTGAGCATACTATAGGACAAGATTTCATCCACTCTGTATTTGGAAGTACAGTGACATTGTGTTTTTTTTTGTAATTTTTTATTTAATTTTTTATTTAGTTAATTTATTTGTTATGTGTATTAATGTACTGACTGCATGCAGGTCTGCGCACACCGTGTCGTGCGATGCCGCGAGGTCAGAAGACGGTCTCAATTCCCCTGGAACTGGAGTTCTCCTGGAACCCGGAGTCACAGACGGTTCCTAGCCGCCAAAAAAAGAAATGGGGGTGTGGGTGGGTGTGGGGATCGACCCGGGTCCCTCTGCAAGAGCGGTGGGCACTCTTAACACGCTAAGGCGCCATCCCTCCAGCCCCGACATTGTGTTTTTTTTAGATATAAGGCTTGACTCTCTTTCACATACTCTCTTTTCATCCTGAAAGGAAGATTGAGTTGTGTCGTAATAGACTTTCAGCCCTTCTGGAGCAAAAAAAAATTGTCACTTGTTCATAAAATGTGACTTTGAAGTTAAACAACACAGATAATTTTCTTTCCTTCCAGAATCTCGTCTACCTCATCCTCGGGTTGCTTCTAACCACTCAAAAAACCCAAGAATCTATGCATATAGCTATTATTACCCCTTACCTCTGTCTTTAAACTAGTCTATGAGTCACTTTTCACATTAAATTGATAATTTATCAAGATCAGACACCTGTTTGTTTTCCTTTTTTATAAAAATAAAGTTTTTTGAGACAGAGTCTCTGTAAGCCTACAGCTTGTTTTCCCCCACATTTTGGGGAAAAAAAAAAAAATTTCACTGTGAAGGCCAGATTGACCTGGATCTACAGAGATCCACCGGCCTCTGCATCCTGAGTTCTGGGATTAAAGGCTACAGACTCCTGTTTCTTCACAACCCTTGCACTTATCTGGCATAGAGAGAAGTTCAGTGGCTACTGTATGAATGGATAAGTGAATAGAAGATGGACTGTTAGCTTAATCCATCCATCTACAATATCCCTATTAGCACAGTATGTGTGGTTCCATTCATTTTTTTTAAATTTTTATTTATTTCTGTATGTGTATGAATGTACTGTCTGCATGCAAGTCTGTGCACCCGTGTCGTGCAACGCCGCGGAGTTCAGAAGAGGGTCTCGGATTCCCCTGGAACTGGAGTTCTCCTGGAATTGGAGCTTCAGACGGTTCTCAGCCGCCATGTGGGTGCTGGGGATCGAACCCGGGTCCTCTGTAAGAGCGGTCGGCGCTCTTAACTGCTAGGCCATCTCTCCAGCCCGGTTCCATTCATTTTAAGATCATATGAATAGATTCCTTAATCTTAGATATAGCTCTATCTATATAATCATCTATCATCTATCTCTCTATCTATCATCTATCTATCATCTGTCTATCATCTATCTATCTATCTATCTATCTATCATCTATATCTATTATCTATCTATCTACCTGTCTATCTATCTATCTATCTATCTATCTGAACAGCTTATGGGAACACATTGTGACAATAAAAGGGGAAATCACCTTTTCAGATCCAAAATGGACACTGGATGCAAAAAAACCAAACTGAGTTGTTTATCTAGAAGATTTGGCTCCAGAAATGGAACAAAAACAGAAGCTGGTCTGGTGCAAGGTCAAGGAGGAATGACTTTAAGCCTACCTGAAAACTATTTTATTTTCTGGCTACAAGAGTACACCTGAGCACAGGTTGATGTGTGAAACTGGTCAGCTCAAAGGAGAGTTCAATACACAGAGAGCTCTTTCTGTGTACAGGAATCCCCTTGAGAGAGATGGAGAGCAGTCAAGAACTGACTACCATGCCCAGGCACACTCACAAGAGTCTGCCAAACCCTGTAGCTAAGAGGCCTTGACATGTTTCCATTTCGGATTCTGCCCTTATAAAATGTGTTGCTAATTACAAGCACTGCCAGCTCAGTCTCCTGCAGGGAAACCCGTCCATGTGCGCTGAGGCTGTTGTTTTCTGTGTTTCTAGCTTTCTCTAAATAATAAAACTTACCAAACCAGCATCAGGACCCTACTATCTATGGCAATTGGAGAGGGGGCCCCTGCCCCACAAGCAAGCCATCAGAAAACATGCTAATCCAGTGCTCTCTGCTTCAGAGAAGGAAAGAGTTAAGTGGCAGATGCCACTGCTACACAGTGCTGTGGGCATGTTTGATTTGGCAAATGGAAAAAAAAAAGAGCAGAGAAACACATGCCCCAACAAAGTCAAGTCTCCAAACTGAATTCAATACACTTACCAAATTGAATTTGGAGTGTGAGTCTCTTTTTCTTCTTCTGGGCCTTAATCTGTGCAATTAATTTAAAAAGTCGTCTCTGGTCATGCCATTCCTTGCTGTGCATCTCTCATTGGCTTCCCTCTGTACTTTGCATGAAGTCTAGGGTCCTGCACACGGCTGAAAAACCTTCCCCGGCCCAGACCTCACTCATCACATTGCTCGTCTTCTGTCACATCACACTAAGTGCCTCCTTCTCTCTTTCTCCATGCCTTGGCACATGTCGTCACATCCTCTGGGTGCCCACGACATGGCATTGATTCCCTCCCCACCCCCAGTCAACACACAAACGCTAGAGCTCACATAAGAGGTCTTGCCCCAACATTCTTTCTTACCCTGGTTCCAATGTCGATCTGGAGAGATACTTCCTGTAAGCTTTCATGGCTCTTCCTATCACATTAGACAAGTACAACTGACATGAAGGAAGGTGTGGAGTGCTTTACAGCTATGTTTAGAGCTCACATATGAGAACATCCAAGACTGGCAGGATGTAGGCACCGGACTTGTCAAAGAAGGCTTGCAAAGCTGAGACTGTAAGGACCAGAATTACTACTAAGCCCAGAAATAAAATGCTGATTAGAGACAGGAAATAGTAATCAATCCCTCTCTCATTTCATTCATTTATTCATTCATTCATTCATTCATTCATTCATCCATTCATTCATTCACTATAGAATGTCTGTTTACACCCATGATCATGTGACTGATTGAGTGATGAAGGCAGCAGCTACCCGGCACTGGAAGAGGGTAAAATGCCACCTATTCAAAGCCCAGAAAAAAGACCAAAATTCAAAATTTGAACCATAGTTTCTATAGAATGTGTGTCATGTTTGCATCATTGAATAGTCAAAAGTCACTGTAGTCAAGATTTTATGTACTTTCAGCAGCAAATCTGTATGAAGTACCTAATTATTAAGATAGTGCGGGGAGGGGTTATAGACATGTCTATGATCAGTGTGGTCTGTCTTTGGAACTTATAGCTTAGCTGGAGAGACATGCATACAAATATCCATGTAATTACATATGTAATTATTCAATCACAAATTTTAAAATATTTTATTGAAATTTTGTACCTTTCATACAATAGTTCTTAATCAATTTTAGATCCTTCTCCATTGATGTCCCCAAATACCCCCTCAACGGACCTCATGCATTCTGTCATATGTATTAAGTCCCATCCAGTCAATCATTTGTACCCACATGTCATTTGGTGCAAGGTCATCCACTGGAATCTAGTCAGCCCATGTAGAGGCCTTAAGGAGATCTACTCTCCCTCACTCAGCAGTGATCAGTTGCCAACAGTTCTTATTTCTCAGACTTAAAAAATAAAGGCAAGACATTAAGTCTAATGTCTGAGGTATCAGGAAGATCCTCCACAAAATTGTTATTGGAGAAGAAACTATAAGGATGTCTTGCTATCAGACAAACTGTGCTAAAGGTACATTAAAAAAAAACAATGTGAATCCTGAAATATGATTTGGAAATAACATACAGTTTATTTTCAGATGACATTTTAGTATAGGTTTGACATATATATGATATATATAAATATGGATATGTTGAAGCAATACAAATTGGAGGGAACAACAACAAAAGAACTGGGACAAGGAACCAACTGAAACAGTAAAGTTCTCCCCAAAATAATAAACTGTGCTTTGAAAAACTTTAAAAAGACTCAAGAAAAGATATAAGACATGCATTGCAGAATGCATGAACTCAGGTGGGGTTGGGGGCATGGAAAGGGAAATGAGTCTAAATTGGACTGAGAAATTATACATGAAATGCACAAAACTTCAATAAAAAAGAAGATATCAAAAAAAAAAAAGCCAGGTGGTGCATGTCTTTAATCCCAGCACTTGGGAGGCAGAGGCAGGTGGATCTCTGTGAGTTCAAGCCCAGCCTGGTCTACATAGAAAGCTCCAGGCCAGCTGCAACTAAAGGGAGACCCTGTCTCAAAAGTAAAATAAAAAAATTGGTAGAACTGAAAAAAAAAGGACAGTAAGAAAAGCCTCAGAAGCAGGAATGAACCAAGAAATAAGAGAAGCTAACAGAGTCCAAACAAAATAGCAAACAGAGCTAAAATAGGATGCTGGAGGATAGGTAGATGGGAGGCAGATCGTGTAGAGTCTCAAAAGACAAGGTAAGGCTTGTTTGAGAATTTTATTCCATATGTAATTGGAAGCCAAGGAAAAGGTTTGAGCCTAATGTTAAATCCAATCTGCAGTATTAAAAATGAGTTGGCGGCAGTGTGGAGAATGGAATGGAAGGGCTCATGAGTGGGTAAGAGACCAACTGGGGAGCCGTAATGGTAATTTTGAAAAAGATTGGGTGTCTTGGCTTAAAGCATGGAGAAAAATAATGTAGAAGACTATATGGAAGGAGAGATCCTACAGAACTGACGGTGGCTCTGTGGGATTGACTGTCTGCTGGGTTGAAGTAGAAGGAGGTATCATCGCTTTAGCCAAATAACTTCATTCATTCAACCTGTTGCTCTCGTTGTCGCAGGAAGTACCAGATAAGTACACTGAGCTTGCATGCTGCCTACACAAGTCTCTCTGCATTCTCTTTAAAAATATCCAGATTCCACATATGAAAGAAAATGTGATATTTGGCTTTCTGTACCTGGATTATTTCACTTAACATGATGACCTCTAGTTCTATCTATTTCCTTGCAAATGATCTTTCCTTCTCTGTGATTAAAGAATATCCTTCTGTGTGTATATACTGCATATTCTTCACCCATTCATGTATTGATGGCAAGTTTTCTACTAACCTTTTGTTGGGTTAAATGTTTAGCTGGTTGCATCCCATAATCCCATTCCCATCTGCCATGACTGGAGATAATTCTTTTCCTGTGAGCATGTCCTGCAGCTTATTTGTGTTGTACTTCGTGACTTGGGATGCTGTGCTCACCAGTCCTTTATCTTTTGACTTATGTGGTCAGGTGATACATTGAATTCTGCTTTATTATCTTATATACTGCATGGATTTAAGTACATTGACTAACATCCATGATTTTAGAGGTCTACGTAAGTGGAATTGATTTAAATGATGTTTATACCACCAATATTCATTAGGGATAATCAGATAAATTTTTCCACTTGTGATGTATATGAATAAAAAGACTCATGTGACTCAATTGGTAGAGTGCTTGCCTAGCATGCACCAAGCCATGGGTTTCATTCCTAGCACTATATATACTGTGTGATGGCGCCTACCTAGAATCTCAATGCTCAGGATGTAGAGGCAGGAGGACCACATGCTCAAGACCTTCTTTGGCTACATAGTGAGTTGGAGGCTAACCTGGGCTACATAAGACCAAGGGTGGGGAATATAGGGAGCGAGACAAGCTTATCTGTGATATATTGTTGCCAAACGTTGTAACTGCATATGACTTAAGCTTTAGATTCAACATTCAGCTTAGTGGATATATATGGAATAGACATCATGAGAAGACAAATACAAAAAAATGGACATTCAGGGCTGGAGAGATGGTCTAGCAGTTAAGAGCACCAACTGCTCTTGCAGAGGACCAGAGTTCGATCCCCAGCACCCACATGGCAGCTAAGAACCGTCTGTAACTCCAATTCCAGGAGAACTCCAGTTCCAGGGGAATCCAAGACCCTCTTCTGACCTCAGCGGCATTGCACCACACGGGTGCACCAACCTACATGCAGACAGTACATTCATACACATACAAAAATAAATAAAATAAAAAATACTATTAAAAATGGACATTCTTTATGAAAACTGGCCTGGCTATGTCAGTGGTACCAAGAGATGAAGAATGATCTAGACTAAAGAAGGGTCGAGGGGAAAAATTATTAACAAGTAAATACAATTCACAGTTTTGTATACATTTGAAAGTAAAACAATGAAAAAATGAGACGTAAATGTAGATATGAGTATTGTGTTAGGGAATGTCAAGGAAATTACTGTTGATATTGTTAGTAAAATTTTATCGGGCATTGTTTGATGGAAATTATTTTTGCGATTTAGAAACATATACCAATGGGCCTGGTGGCTTATCTGATAAACCTGCCTGTTTAGAGAAATATGCTTGTATCTGTGTGTTACTATGGAAACTAGATGTGAGTATTATTATGTATATATATATACCTGTGATTAGAATTGATACTTCAAAAATATATACATATTGGTATTTCATATGCTAGCTTCTTTATTTTTCTTAATTAATAGTGGACAAAGTCATATTAATATTATAGTGTTGCAAGGGTGAGAGACAACAACTCCAGAAAGACCCAATTTGTAGTAAATATAACTATGAGTATTCTCCTTCAAAAGAAATTTCTTCCGGGCTGTGCATCAAAGAAAACCTCACTCAATACAAAAATCACTGCTTTCATCCCCCATGTATCCATAGGAATCTCTGAATAGCTATGGAGGGTGTGCTAGATTTGCGTTAGTTGTCAACTTGACACAGCTAGGCAGAGAGAATCTCAACTGTCAAAATATTCTGGCAAGTATTTCCTCTGGGTCAGCACACAGAAGCTGTGGTCAAGAGGGGGCTCCAAACAGGAAGCTGGAAATAGGACTTGGTAATGCGTAAGAGTCTCTTACATGGTTCTGGTGTTGAAGGTATGATGAGGTCATGGAGAGAATCTGAGGCTTTACGCTCAGCCTCAGTTTCAGTGCTGTGGATGGTAGAGCCAGAGAAGTGGAGCTGCTGAAGCACTTTGGAGCCCAGAAGTATGTGAGTGAATCCCAGCTGTCCAGTCCTGAGCTACTTTGCTGGTCTTTGGTTTTGCTTAAACATGGCAGAGTCTTCCTTTTTAAAATGGAATATTTAACTTATTTTGGATTTTACAAGAGACTTTCAAGAGAGATTTCAAATTTAACGTGTTTGATTTTTTTTTTAAAGACTGTGGGACTTTTAAAGTTGTATTGTTTATGTGATATTAGTATTAATACGAGATCTTGGGAATAAGAACGGAAGGGTTGTAATGTGATGTATTAGTGTGTTAGGTTGACAAGGGGTCAACCGTGCTGGACAGCTTTAGCTGTCAGTTTGACACATCTGGACAGAGGGCCTCTCGGTTGATGAATTGTTTCCATTGTATTTGCCTGTGGCCATGTCTGTGGGGCATTTTCATGACTGTTGAGTGAGGTGAGAGGGCCCAGCCCACTGTGAGTGGTGCCACCCCTGGGAAGGTTATTCTGTATTGTATCACGGCTGAGCATGTGCTAGATGAACAAGCCAGTAAGCAGCGTTCTTCCATGGTCTGTGCTCTATGGCTTCCCTTGAGGATGAGCTGTGCTGTAAGCCAAATAAACCCTTTCCTCCTCAAGTTTTTTTTTTTCACGGTTTGTATCACAACAATAGAAAGTAGCTAGAATAGAGGCTAATATGGATATAGGATGGCTACATGACAGCATCTTTGGCAGAAGACAGATATAAAATTTCTAGCCTATTCATGCATGTGGACAGACACACTGGAATATTTTAGCATTTGAAAGTCAAAACTCATTCAGAAGTGGCTTATTTGATAAAGTGCTTGTCTTATACTCATGTAAACCTGAGTTCGATAACCAGAACCTGTATAAGACAGCTGAGCACAATGGTGTCCACCTGTAATCCCAATGATAGGGAGGTAGAGATAGGTGGATGTTTGGGCTCTCTGGCCATCCAGCTTAGCCTACTTAGCTATTCTGGGGAATGAGAGACTGTGTCTCAAAGAAGGTGGACAGACCCTGGGGAATAATACCAGAAGTTGTACTCTGGCTTCCACATGTATATATACGGACACATCTGTATGTGCCCCTGCACACATGAACACATGCAAGTGTAGTGTTTAGAAGTGGGAAGATCTTTGCTGAGTCAGTCTCATGGTTTTTACATCCCAGTAGTGATGCTGGTGATACTGGCCTAAACGTTGTTCCAAAACTTGGATTCGGAGAAGGGTCTTACTGGAGTTGTAATCAAGACTTTCCTGATCTCTGTTTTCCCCATACTCAAAAAGAAGAATGCGATATCTGAGAGGGGGAGAAAGCATAGCACTGAAGATCACGAAGGTGGAAGCTGGCTGTGTGAAGCTGAGGAGCTGGCTTACATTGCCCCATTACACATTCCAGTTTGATTCTACCAAATCTTTCACTCTTTTTTGAAAATTATATTTATTTTTGTATGTGTATGAATGTACTGTCTGCATGTAGGTTTGTGCACCCTTGTCGTGCAATGTCTCGGAGGTCAGAAGAGGGCAATAGATTCCCCTGAAACTGGAGTTAAAGATGGTTCTAGGCTGCCATGTGGGTGCTGGGGATTGAACCTGGGTCCTCTGCAAGTGCAGTCGGCGCTTTTAACCACTAGGCCATCTCTCCAGCCCCATCTTTCACTCTTAAACTGTCCTAATTCAATGACAAATTACTTCGTTGAAATCCACAGCGCCTTTCCCTCCCGCACTTTGTGGACTAACCTTTGTTTCATCTCTGGCCCATTTCATTCCTGTCACTGGCTTCTCCAAGCCACTCCCACCTTGTGAAGACGCCCCCACCTCATCAGTCTACTTAAAGGGGCATTTGTGTCCTGCGCTCTCTCCCTCAGCATAATGACTATGCATTTGTTGACGACTCTGTCTTCCCTACCTTTCTTTCCCAAAGGCTTGAGTTTAAAGCCATCTGTTTTAGAAGCTTTCTTAGATTTCCTAGACAATTTAGTCTTTCTCCTTATCCAAGTCTTGCTTCTACCAAGGCCAGGATGAAAGCAAAGGAAGTGAAATAATTTGGGCTCCAAATTAAAGGAGATTCCCACCTCTTAGGAGGATGTAAATGCTGTGCTGAATTGTCCTACGACCCAACATTGAGGGCTGCCTTAAACTTTGAACTGTTGCTGCTTCATTGTCTTACCCTGTCCTGGTCCTTCTGTAACATCTACTACATCTCTTTTTACACTGTGGAATTTATTTGGTGATCTACCTCCTTAGCTAGAATGGAACTTTTGGTGCATGGGACCATGTGCTATTAATGATTTCAGTTTTCATATGAAGCATTGTGCCTGGTATACAGAAATTCTTTATAAATACTGGTTGAAATAGAGGAATGATGGAATAATTTAAATGGTGTTAGAAACACATGGTATCAGAGAGTTGGTAAAGAATCAGGGACCACCTTAAGGAAAACATGATATCTTTCAGCCTAATAAAGAAAAAAATAAAAAAGAAGCCATAAACTGAAGATGCTAAAACCTATGAAGTCATAATCTTGATATATGTGTGGCATGCATATATGCATATCTTGGAGTGATGCAAATTGGAAGGAACAACAACAACAAATGACTAGGTGAAAGAACTGATTAAACGGTGAGCTTCTGCCTGAAACAGTAAACTTCTGCATCAAAAATTTTAAAAGAGACTGAGAAAAAGATGAGAAACGTGTATGGCATAATGCATGAGCTCTGGTGGGGTGGGGGGCAAGGAAGAGGGAATGGATCTAGATTTGATTGAGAAATGTTGTATGAAATGTACAAAGCTTCAATAAAAAAATGGCTTTGGAAAAATAAAAAGAATCAGGGACCAAATGGCATCTATTGGGAGAGATAGACAGTGGGTTAAAAAGGATAATATAAAATTCACCATCCAAAACACTCATAGTAACACAGTGCTGAGTAATTGTTTAAACAATATCACCTGCCACTAGAAGAGCCTCAGGAGGGTCTCTAATAATAAGGTCTAAAAACTTAGTAAAACTTAAGGAGGGTGAAACCAGGTTGTCAGTAAATCCAGGTTTCCTCCCCAAAGAGAGAGCTCCTTCATTCCCATCACCCTCCTTCACATGCCTTTACATATTGTGACACCCACTCAGAAGGAATCTCACAGGACAGACTTACTGGAAGCCTCTTTCCTAAGTTCATCATCCTGCCAGATCTCTCACAAAGATGATTGATCATATTTGTTCATCACAAGAATGAAATAAAGCAAGCATGGGAGTATGGTTTATGTATGAGGTTCACCAGAGGACTGTGAACCTTGCCCAACGTCCTTTTGTTAACAGGTGTATGAAAAAAGCACTACCAATGTCCAAGCAATTATCACAGACTTAGGGTCCCTACCTCCTGTTCAGATTTGTCATTAGCTAGAAATATCGAAGACTGATGAAGGGCTTCTATTCATTTATGTACAAATATGAGCACTTAATGTGTTTTTCTCCATGAGTATTTGAGCCCTCAAAGTTTGATGGAAATCTTAGGGCTCTGCAGCAAAGGAAGAGGGCTAGATCCTGAAGGATTCATATGTGGGTCCAGGAGAACAAACACATACCCTCTTAAGACGTAAGCATATTCTCTTTTTTCAATGAGAGAGCATAAATTTGTAGTTACTAGGTCTGTCTTAAAGCCAAGAGTCTAAAGAGCCACAACAACATCATTGCTATTTCCACAGAACTTTCCAAAGAGAAACACCTCAGCAGTCCATGCCCAATATTCATCTAAGGTAGGAAGGACCACGCATGGATTATGGATTAAGACAGAGAATGAGACAAGCAGCAAGAAGTTGTTTATGATGCACTTTCCATTGCTGGGGGAGACGGACTTTTGGGAATAAGAACCTCAGTCCCAGTACTGCATATGGAAGCCGTCTGGGCTTTCACGCAGCAGACCCATTGAGGAATGACTTCGAGCCCCACATTTGTCTCCTTTGGTTTACATTTTTCATAGAAAAACTACAGTTGGGTAAGAGCCCTGTGCAAACTTCAAAAAAGCCACTGTGGCTGGGATATTTCTCAGTTCATTTTCAAATTACTCACTCATCATTTCCAAACATCAGTAGCAGGGGGGCTCAAGCAAGTCCATTCAAATGCTGCCATCCAAAACTTTACTTTCTAGGACACAGTCACAAATGATTTTAGATCCATTTTGCATACATTCTGGAAAAGTTCTTGGCAGGGTCTGGGAAAATGTGTTTTCATCTTCTTTGGATTTCATCTTCATAACACAGGCTCATGGAAAAAAAAAAAACATCACATTCCAACTGTGACTGGGAAATTTCATTCACCACAGTGATTGCCAATTACATGTAGGGAGTTTTTGTCCCTCTAGCAAGAGCTCATCAAATCTAAACAAAATGTGCTCGCTGCAGTCTCAGCTGATGCTATTTATTGGATACCCAAAGCCCAACTCGAATCTAAACTCTGATGGAGTGAACACAGAAGTTTTCAGTTCGATAAAGCAGAAAAGAAACTAGCATATGCAGATGGGTTTAGATGAACAAAATTTCAGGAAGAGTTGTCTAAGACAACTACACAAAGGAGGTCAGGGGAATCAATGAAGCATGGTCAAGAAATGGTTAACACTGGGAAATTCTAACTGCCTCAGGCAGAAGAGTCAGAGTAGCATTTGTGGGCTAGAGCCCTGGAAAGAACAGGACCTAGAGCTACCAGAAACACCCATGCTAGTGTAACACACTGGGAGGATACGGCCATTCTTCTTTTGTTCCTTGGTCGTGTACTGGTACTGTCCATTGCCCCAATTCAAACAAAACCAGGACTGCAGAGGACACTGGTCACAGATTTCAACTTCTTGGGAGCCTAGAGGCGATAAGGGCAGATTCTTGTCATGGAGGAGTGGCTATCTGAGAAACAGAGCATGATCAGGTAGCTTATGCCAAATGTCACTAGAGTTTATCCCAAAACAAAGTGGCTTAGCAAAGTGATCAGGTCTTGAAGTCAGAGAGAGGGAGATTCAAATTCCATCCCCTGTTGTTGAGGGATAAAGATCTTTTTGGACAAAGCCTATTGAATAGCTTTACCACTTTTCTGAGTTTGTTTCTTCACTGAGAAAAGAAATAACAATAAGGACCTTCTTGATTGAGTTATTGGAAGTATTTGAAAATGGATACCCAAGAGAAAGAGCTCCATAAAGTGCTTGATCTATGGAATTAGTTCGATAGTTTTTGCTCTCTTCCCATTAGCTCTGCCACTGGTTACCCTTTAAATGGCGACATGCAAGGCTGGAGAAGAGGCCTAGAGGTTAAGAGCACTGACTGCTCTTGCAGAGGACCCAGGTTTGATCCCCAGCACCCACATGGCAGCTGAGAACCGTCTTTAATTCCAGGGGAATGTGATGCTCTCTTCTGACCTCCACGGCATTGTAGGACACCGGGTGCACCAACCTACATGCAGACAGTACATTCATACACATACAAAAGTAAATAAAAATTAATAAAAAAATTAAAAAAATAAATGGTGACATCCCAGCTGTGTGCAGGAAGGCGAATGAGTCTGACCATGCTTTATTACCATATTCCCAGGATATTCCCTGCTGATTCATAATTGAAATGATGGAAGATGAGTGGATCAGTGTTGTTCCTGGAGTGTTGTTTTTTGAGGCATCCTGTCAGAAGAGGAGTGCCCATTTTGCTGGTGACCCTAGTGTGAAGTGGACCTATCAGGGCTTCTTCAGGAGAAATTCAATTTGGTCTCTTTACAGGACACGGGTCCTTAGGTAGTCATCTCCTTCATTGGTCTGCAACTCTTTGCCATTTCTTTGGCAAGTTTCATTCCCTCTTCATAAGCTGATGCTCAAAAACCTTGCTCTCCCCCCCCCTTTGTGTGAATTGACTGTTGACAAGGTAGGTGTTGTTTTTGCAAGAAGTCAGGCCAGGGGCTGGAGAGATGGCCTAGCAGTTAAGAGCGCCGACCGCTCTTACAGAGGACCCGGGTTCGATCCCCAGCACCCACATGGCGGCTGAGAACCGTCTGAAGCTCCAATTCCAGGAGAACTCCAGTTCCAGGGGAATCTGAGACCCTCTTCTGAGCTCCGCGGCGTTGCACGACACGGGTGCACAGACTTGCATGCAGACAGTACATTCATACACATACAGAAATAAATAAAATTAATAAAAAAAAAAGAAGTCAGGCCAGTATCTCCTTTGTAAGTTGTCTTCTTCCTTTCTGAAGCTACCAGGGAAACTGTCATTTGTTGATGGTGTTGTCTTCTACTTTAGAAAGAGGTGATACCTGGTTACTTGTGAACTGTGTGTAAATATGTCCTTGGTCATGTATGTAGAGATGCACGTGTATGCAGATGTATGTGAAGGTCAGAGGACAACCTTAGAAATTGTTCATCTCAAGTGCCTCCTGCTTTTTGTTTGATACAAGGTCTCTTATTGGCTCAGAATGCTGCAGTTAGCCTAGGCTCAGTCCTCATGCTTGCAAGGCAAACAATCAAGTCTTCACCCTAGTCTCCTTACCTGCAAATTTTGACTGAACTGTTGGAAGAGGTACCGGAGACTATAAAATAAAAAGACCCAGTGACATTTATTTAAATATTTATTGGGTGAAATTGGCATCACGGTGCTAAACATAGGCTTAGATCTCACACCATTCTTTAAGGCAGAATTTATGCATTCAGTTGAAAAAAAAAAAAACACTGACAATCAGAAAGACAATTTGACATGTTTACTACTAAAAGCCCAAGCAAGAGACAACAGGTCTACCTGAATCAGAGCACAGAACTGTTTATCTTGAGATAGTTAGAATCAACTGGAAAATTTTCATCCAGCCATGGCTATTTAAAAATGTAAAAACCACAAGCCTGTGAGTTTCCTCATGAAAGCAGTGAGTCTTATTCATCTCTCTCCTTCTACTGCTTCTCACTGCCCCTGATGTAACATGGGTGACTGATTAATGTTTGTTGAATGAAAGAGTGATTGACTGAATGAATCATCGATACAAAGATATTTTTGTCCCTGTGTAGCATTTTTCTAATGCATATTTATATTTCATTTGACAGTATTTGCAAATTGCATAATATTCCCTTTAGCATAACTTGCAGTGTAGAAATGCTTCCATATGCTAGATGTTTCCCTTCATTTGACTGAAGGTGAAAAAAAAGAGTAAGAAAAACATCACATAATGGCTACATATCCATATAAACACAAGTTATATAGCAGGCACTGTCCACAAACAGTGTATTTTGAAAGAGTGATTTTGTAAAATATATTAAATCAGACATTCAATTTCACTTCATATGGGTTAGGAAAATGTTTTTGTACTGCTAAAGGCAGTTTTATATTAATTCAGTATGCTATAGGAGGTAGAGCAGAGGGAAGACCTGGGTCCTGGGGCAACTGTCCATAGTCAGGTCCAGGCTTTCTTGCTTAATAGCCATGTGGCTTAGGACATCTATTCAATTTATTTGTACCTTAGTTTAACTCTTTTTAAAACATGGAAAAGCATTGTTTCTCTCATCAGATGGTTGAAAGAATTTAATGAGACAATATGAAAGTGATTAAAATGGTATTTTACAAATAGCAAGAATCAACCAATCTTATCCACAAGCTCCTCAGAATGTAGCTCAGAAAAGGGGTCCACTTTCTCTATCACAGTTCTCCCCTCCTTACTTCAGGCCTGACTTGAGCCCTGACTGATTTGCTTTACCCTCATCAGAGTCCTTGAAGACTCCCACCAAACCTAGCCCATTGCCTTCTTACAGCTCTGCCTTAGGTCCCTATCACCTTCAAGACAAGTGCAGCTCTCCTAGCACACACTCAAAGTCCTCCATGAACTCCTTCCTTTCTTCTTTCTCTCACCTTGTCACGTCCCCCTTCGTCCAGCAAAAGAAGACACGACACGAGAACGATCTTCCTCAAGCAGTTTATTCGGGTAACCTTACATCTGCTCTCTCCCTGTCCCTTCCTGGTTCACCACCTATAAGGCATGTCACAACCAATCGACTTCCACCACGTGGGTCTCAAGGATAGGATATCTCTATGCGGAACAGAGGGCTTCAGCAAAGCCAAACCAAATAAGGACATGTTTGCTGCATGGAGCACTCACCCCCGTGGGGGTGGGAGGCGGAAACCGGCGCCATCTTTGAGGCACGGCACTCCGCAGCTCCCAACAGTTCCCCCTTTTTGTTTTAATAGAGCATGGTCTCGAGGCCGCAGATGGCTGAATTCAACAATCCCCCCTGTCTTAGGATCATTCCTTCATTAAACCCGTCATAGGATACCCCATCGCCCTGAGGGTTCCATGCCTTAGGTAGAAGGAAAGTTGCCCGTCTCTGAGTAGGATCGTGAAGACATTCAGGGGCGACACGACCTTTAAGATTTTTGCATAATTGAGAGCCAAGCTTGTGGGGAATGTCCATCTTCAATGGCAGCAAAAGCCTGTGCTAGTAAAGCCATGTTCCGCTGTCGAGATACTCTCATTTTACAAAGACACCACAGGAAGAGGAAAGATACGCATGCCAAGGATCCCAACCCCACCCATTCCTTGAGATGATTCATGGCTGTTGAGATCCAGGATGACAGTCCGATGGCAAGGTCCAGGTCCACTCGCGTTGAATTCACTGTCACTATTTCCACTCTTAGTTGGGTCACCAATCATTCAAACTGCTCAGACCAGTTTCCTAGAAGATAGCTAGAAAGTTGTTTAGATAGATTTGCAGCATGGGAAAAGTTATTATACTGAATACTAGTTACGCAGAGGCCTGAATCTTCCATTATATACAAGGAACACAAAGGGGGGCCATACGCATACAGGCACGGGTTTGAAAGTGCCAAGCTCCCTTGAGCCATGTGGCATTGGACCAGCTGGTCCCCAGAGGGGGTGCATCAAACCAGCCTCCTGTCTGGTTATGCATACGTACACAATCACTGTCCTGGGATATGTTAGTAATCAGTTGGAAGCACAGTAATCCGTTTAGGGACAGGTGTATGGTCTCTTGTATTGCTGCTAATGTGTCATCTAATGGTAAAAAAGGGACCTCCATGTTATCATTTGTTGCAAAAAGGTGGGAGAATACTTGCGCTGAATGGGTGACTGGGATAGAACGAAGCTCTTCTGTCATCGCCATGGGCCATGGCACCATCATCACGAGTATCCCACACTTCCACATCTTGAACCACTCGGGTGAGCCTTTCCGGGATCCAAAGAGGTTGTTGATGATCCTGAGGAAAAACACAGACAGCTCCTCTCGCCCATGTTAGGACCGGGTCCGGGCCATACCATTTTCCTGTAAGTATGTCTTTCCACATTACAAGCCCTTTTGAAGTGTTGTCTGTTTGTGTGTGCCTGTCCGCAGCTGACCTCCCGTGCTTATCTAAATTTAAAAAGTTAATAGTAAAAAGAGCAATCGCAAGTCTTTCCTTTGGAGGAGAGCCAGAGGCTATTCCCCCCTTTTGTTTTTGAAGGCACTCCTTTAGTGTAATTCCTGAGGCGGTATCAACAGAGACATGAATGGGAGGAGACCCCTGGGATTAATCCCAAGGGACTGTTGCGGCAGAAGTGGGGCACATTGATGACAATTTTTTACAATGTCGCGAGCATCGGCTCGAGAGATGTGAAATCGGGAGGCAAGCGTTTTAGAATTAACATGAAAGCGGGAATGAAAGGTGCGTGCAAGTTCCTGAGGGGAGGAGAGAAAACACATCAGAGCTCTGGACGCCTTATCAACTGAATCATTGCCTTCAGCTAGTGGGCCAGGCAGTCTGGTGTGAGCCCGAATATGCTGAACAAAGAATGGGTGGTCTCTCTGGAGAATGAGCATGTGTAAAGTACGCAGAAGAGACCCGACAGTTGACCTGAGATTGATCTTTCCTACTACCTCGAGCCTTTTTAGGATATTAACAACATATTGACTGTCAGAAATCAGGTTGAAAGGAGCATTAAAGGTCTGAAACACTGTTATGACTATAGAGGGGACAGTGAAAGCAAATCTTACCGTGTCTTGAGAGTGAAGGGGAATGGAAAAGAAGCAATCTTTTATGTCTATAATTATAATGGGCCAGTGTCTTGGAATTGCTGAGGGCAAAGGAAGCCCCCGCTGCACGGGCCCCATAATTACCATTTGTTTATTGATTTCCCTTAAATCATGTAGTAATCTCCACTTGCCTGTTTTCTTTTTAATTACAAATATAGGGGTGTTCCACGGAGAGGTGGAGGAGCGAATGTGCCCTAGCGCAAGCTGCTCCTCGACCAGTTCTCACGCTGCTTTGATCTTTTCCGAGGGTAGCGGCCACTGAGAAACCCATACAGGTTCCTCGGTTTTCCATGTAATGGGCACCATATCCTCAGTGGCCCCTAGGGAAAACCCAAACCTTGCCTTCCGCTGCGTTTTGAGGCAATAACTGGAGACACTCGGCCCTGCAGCTGTTTTCCCAAACCCTTACCTGGCACATGTCCCATCCTTTGCATAATGTTGTATGATTGAGGGCTATACTGAACTTCATTGGTAAGCTGAAACCCCATCTGTTCAAGAAGATCACGACCCCACAGAGAAATCGGAACCTCCAAAACATATGGTTGAAACAATCCTGACTGTCCTTCATGGTTCCTCCAAGATAGCTCTCTGGCACTGAGTTGTGGTGCTTTGGCATATCCCAGACCTTGTAATGTTTGAGCGGACTGTTGTAACGGCCAGCCTCTAGGCCAGTCCCTTGAACTTATTATGGATCTATCTGCACCAGTGTCCAAGAGACCTATTATAACCTTTCCTTCCACAGTCAATGAGACGACTGGCCTCTGATCCAAATTTAAGGCAAGATATATGCCTGGGTCTCCAGAGGAACTGAACGCCTTATTCTCCCTGTCTTTGTTTTTACATGGGAATTGAGAGTGCAGGCTGGGCAACAAAAGCAATTGTGCAATCTTATCTCCTGGAGAGATGGCTGTAATTCCTGTTGGTGAGGACACCATGATCTTAACTACCCCTGTGTAGTCAGAATCGACAACTCCAGGATGAACAATCAGGCCTTTTAAGGCTGCAGTACCGTGACCTAATATGATGCCCACAGTCTCTTTAGGTAAGGGGCCATGGAAATCTGTTTCCACCACTTGTACTCCTTGTCTTGGGGTTAATACGAGTCTGGTGGTGGAACTGAGGTCAAGTCCTGCGCTCCCTTTGGTAGCTCTCTTGGCCATGCCCAGTGCATGGGTGGTCTGAGGCTGGGCCACAATCCCTCCTCCATAGCCCCATATATTTGAGGGCCCTGAGGCTGCCGGGCCCTCCTCCAGTTTTTTTGCAAAGCCTGTGGGGCATTCGACTCAGAAGAGCGACCATTAGAAGGTGGGAGTGGCCTGCCATTGATATCTTTGACTGATCTGCATTCATTTGCCCAATGATTCCCCTTTTTGCATCTTGGGCACAATTTTGGCATGGGGGGTGCCTTCTGCCGAGCACCACCCACCTCTCTCCTTTGGGGACAATCTCTTTTCATATGACCGGGGTCCCCACATTGGAAGCACCCTCGCTGCCCCGTTCCCATCTGCCCTTTTGCCATTTGCATGACTGCAGCTGCTAGGCCAGAATTGGTAAGAGGGCCGCCTAATTCCCAACAGACCTTCATCCACACTTCAAAGCCTTTATTTTTGTAAGGGTTTATTGCCTGCCTACACTCCTTTGTACATTGTTCAAATACCAATTGTTTAACAAGCGGCATGGCAGTGTCAGGGTCACCAAATACTTTTCCTGCTGCTTCCACCATTCTTGCCACAAAATCAGAAAATGGAAAACATAGAGCTGGATTTTGAGTGGCTACCTCCCTCCAGCACTCCGGATGAAACGAAGTGCCAGGTACCGCAAAAGGCGGAGGGGGTCCCGGGGCCGTCGGCAGTAGCGGAGGTCCCGGGCCTGCTGGCTGTATACTAACCTTCACTTGCTCCATGCTTTCTACCAAACTCTCTAACTCATCAGCCGACATATCCTGCTCTTCGTCCTCAAGTTCACTCTGATCTGAATCTGAACTTTCAAGATGGGTCACTTCCTTCTCTACCATTTGACTATCTCCTTTTGATCTTTCTTCCTGTAACTGTTCCAAGGCTGCCTGCCCTCTTTCCAATGCTGGACAGCACTTTTGATCCCCCAAACAGGCACGCACCAGCCTCCATATCGGGCGGATACCAGCTTTAAGCGTGCCTTGCTCCCACGCAAAATCAAGATCTCTCCCCAATTTATCCCAGCTTGTTACTGTCAAACTCCCTGACACTAAGAACCAGGGGGCAATAAGATCACATTCTGTCAAAAAATTAATCAATGTTTCCTTTTTAAGTTTTAGCCCCTTTGCCTTAAGCAAGTCTTTGAGGGCATAAAAAATTGGGTGGGTCGGTGAGTTCCCCATGTTAACTCCTTTGGGACACGCCCTGCAGAATACTGAGAAGACGATTACCCAGAAAAGAAAACTAACAAACAGACCCCCAGCAAAAAGTAGATATACTTCCATCTACTGATCTTGGCTCGCAAATCCACGAGCTTTCACTTTTGATTCGCCAAACAGCGAATTTATCCTTGCCGCTTTACCGCGGTCTTTGACTTGTCGCTCACCGCGACCTTTATCGTCCCTCCTTACCCGGGGACTTACCGGCGCCGCCCCGACTGCTTGAGGTTCTGATCAGAAGCGAGGATCCCCGTACTGGGCCACCACTTGTCGCGTCCCCGTTCGTCCAGCGAAAGAAGACACGACACGAGAGCGATCTTCCTCAAGCAGTTTATTCGGGTACCCTTACATCTGCTCTCTCTCTCTCCCTTCCCGGTTCACCACCTATAAGGCATGTCACAACCAATCGACTTCCACCACGTGGGTCTCAAGGATAGGATATCTCTATGCGGAACAGAGGGCTTCAGCAAGGCCAAACCAAATAAGGACATGTTTGCTGCATGGAGCGCTCACCCCCGTGGGGGTGGGAGGCGGAAACCGGCGCCATCTTTGAGGCTCGGCACTCTGCAGCTCCCAACATCACCTCAATTCTCATTATTCCCACTTGACCAAACAAAAGCTCAAACTAGCAAGCTAGATTGGATTGGTGAATAATAATACTTCAGGAAGAGGAGCCAGCCAATAGTTTTGCCAGTGGGTTCAGGAAAAGCTAAGAGGAGACCTATTCACGTTGTTATTTAGAAGTAACCTGATGTCTGTCAAGGAAGAGGAATTAGAAGGTTGTCAGAAGGACCGTCTAAATTGAGGAAAGGAAGTGTGCCTAGCACCAAAACAAGGGTGTTTTCATGCAGTGACATGCTATCAGATGCTGGCAGCAGGAGTGAGCTAGGGGTGCCACAATGTTGGAATGAGGGGCACATCAGTTAGGGGCTTTAAATCCGACAGAAACATCTAGATGGATCATAATAGTAATGGAGACAAAGGATGCATGTGAGTCTCTCTCTCCCCTCCCCCACGTGTCTTTCTCTTTTGTTTGTATGTATCTGTTTTGTTCATGTACCGCAAAGTCACCTAGGAATATTCAGTACTAGGCTCCTGATGTGCCCCTTATCCTATCCCTTCTCAACAAGTGATTTAAGAGTTAGTTTTTCACAGTTCCTCTTGCTCATGTCCAAAGTACAATTTGTCAGTAAATTCTTTAGGCTTTCACTCTGAAATATACTCAGAACCTGATCACTTCTCACCATTTTCATGACTGCTACTCCCATGGATGTTACACTGTTTTTATGGGATCATTGTGATGGCCTTCTGAGCCACTCATCAGTCTCTCCACCTTGCCCTCCAAACTATCCACAACTGGCATCCAGTGTGGGCCTCTTAAAGTTAGAACTTAAACTCCTTTGCTCAAAACCAAACCCAGGGCAACTGCTCTCAGAATAAACCCCCTTATCTAACCCCAACATCCCAGCCTTCTGCTACCAAGATATCTTTTATCCCAGCTTTCTCCAGCGACGTTCTGCCATATTGGCATTCTTGGCATTCCACCAACACGACCAGCCTGTGTCGTCCTGGGAGTGCTTGCAGTGACTCATCTCCTACTTGGATTGGCTTTTCTCCAGTCAGCTTCCTCAACTATTTTAAGTCTGCACTTCAATGCCACCTCCTCAGTGAGGCCTCCTATGGCCACTTTATTCATCAGAAGTAACCTCTCTCTGACAACTACTTGATAACGCTTGCTAATTTTTTTTTCATCTTAGTATGTATAAGCAACTACCATGTTCTATTTCTACCTTGCACCTTTTTTGCCTTCCTTCCCCTTGCTTAGTCTCATGATGGATATTGAGTGGAGGTGCTTGCATTATTTCCCACCATATTGCCTACGCCTTGAAAAGTGACTGACCACCAGTTACATAACAGGCATTTGCTGAAGGAAAGAATCCAGGTAGGACTATGGGCATGTGTTGCTCTGAGGATCCAGTTTTTAGGAGGTAGATCTGGGTTAAAGATAGATTTGGGAATCCTTAGCGATGCTGTGACAGTTGTGTAGGAGTAGCTAAGACAGATCGAGGAAAAGATCTTTAGTGAAAAAAAAAATTTTAAAGGGCTAATTTAAATAATGAAGATTGCAGATGACATAACAGGATATCTCTGAGGGTTACAGACTTGAGTGAAAATCATTGCTCTGCTCACTATATGTACGATTCTGGAAAAGTGACTGCATTATTCTTGGTTTCTACATTCTCAAGAGTAATTGGACAAAAAGATGTCTACTTATTAAGAGGATTGACCATGATCAGATGCATAGAAATCAGTTTGTGGAAGATGACAGTGAATATAAGCAGTTCTTTTTTATTTTTATTTTACATGTACGACTGTATCTCCTGCATATGTGTTAAGTGCATCCATGTTGTGCAGTGCCCAGGAAGGACAGAAGAGGGTGTTGGATCCCCTGGAACTGTAGTATGGACAGTTGTTAGCTGCCACGTGGTACTGGGATTCGAACCCGGGTCTGAGCTATCTCTCCAGCCTGAGAGGCAGTTCTTGTTGTTGATGGAAATACCATTATAATTATTACAGTCTAAGAAAGAATCTTTTAGAAAGGAACTATATGACTATCAGAAAATAAATGAGGAAGGGCTGTAGAGATGGCTCAGTGATTAAGAGCACTGACTGCTCTTGCGGAGGATCTGTGTTCGAGTCCCAGCACCCACATAGTGGCTAACAACTATATAACTCCAGTTCCAGGGAAATCCAGTGCCTTCTTCTGATCTCCATGGGCATTGCATGAAATAGGTGCACTTACTTGCACATGAAATAAAAGTAATAAATTAAAAAATTTAAAGAGAGAGTGAGCAGCAAGACCCTATAGACTTCCTCTGTGGCTGAGGGGAAGCATGCTAAGGGGCTGTATGGGCCCCAGGGAAAAGCCATTTAATAGGCTGGTTTCACTGGAAACAAAAAGTCACAATCCCATATTTTAAAGTGAGTTAATGTTTTCTGGAAAATAACAGTAATTATCCCAGAAGAAATCAAACAAAGCCAAAACAGAACAATGCTTGGGCCCTCAATTGTGTCCAGCTGACAAATGTAAGAACATGGTGACCCAAAAATTTTGTTTCTCTCTGGTCTTTGTGAGATTTACTCCCTTACTAGTCAGAACTAGTTTGCTAGTTTTATGAGGCTAATCTATTGTGCAACCCTATTCAGCAGGCTCTGTGGGCGTTTATTTACAGATGGCTGCCATCTTGATTTATTGTCTGTCAAATTATAATTATTAAGGATGGGGTTAATTGTCATTTCAACCACCTGGTAATTACACAGTGTGCTTTCATGTGGTGACAAATCTGTCCTTAGATCAAAACTGGAAGCTTCATAAAATATTTCAGTTCCACATTTGTCTCCATTCATGTCATGTTCAAACTAAGAGATTAGTAGAAATTATCAATACTTTCAAGTGTAATTTGTGGGCCCCTAAGTAACAAAACTGCCAATTGTTGTAAATAATTTTGAGTAGTAGGGCTCATAGAACCAGAATTCACTGATGTAAGTTATAATAATTGACATTAAAATTACCAGGAATGCGCTTTCAAAGATTGGTCTAATAAAATGTTTTAAACAATGTTGCTAGTATATTCCATGGTGCATCACTTAAAATGATGATTTATGACCCTCAGCATTGTTTATTCTATTGTTTATTGGAGCTGCTCACCCTTGTGCCTTTCTGAACTTTCAGGACAGAATTCACCAGACAGTATGGTTACTGTAATCTCTAAGTCCTCTATCACGTTGGCCTGAGTCTATAAATGAGATTCTCTTTTTTTTCCTAGTAAGACACCTGATAGAATCAAATCAATGGGGATAAAGAGAAGTCTTTGTGTCATAAACGGGACATTTCTCCTCCTATTTTTGGTACCATCTTTCTTTGCATTCTTCCACTCTTTCTGCTTTTCCCAGTGTGTACATTCTCAGGAAGGCACACACAGGGCACACATTTGTCCGTAGAAGATCAGAAAAAAATCTCCACCACAATACAATGCTGGGATATTCTTTATATTCACAATAACAACTTTTTTTTTTCTCAGAAAAGTCATCAAGCAAGTGGAAGATGTCCAAATTGACTTAGCTTTTGTAAGAGTATGGGAGCAATGATGCTCATGCCCTGGACTCTCTAGTTTTTGTAGCGGAGGGGACTTCTGGATGACAAGTCATATCAATATCCTTGATGGGCCCAAAGCCTCACTTTGCTGCTTGTTCATCAGTGAAATTCAGTCAGGGCTCATTCCTGCTGATGTCCCTTCTTGGCCTGAGAGTTATCTTACCCATTGGGCCAAGAGGAAACATACGAATAACTTGTGTTTCTTTTCTTCTGTAAGACTGCAAATACATTAGTCAAAGAAGAAAAGCTCAGAAGCTAGAGGGCCCAAAAGTTTGTTGCCAGGCTCAGCTACTTCCTAGTCTGTCGTAAGAGATTATTATCTGCATGTAATTTTTTAGCTTCTTGGGCAATTTTTTTTTTTTACAGCAAGTACCCAGACACCTTCCCTTCTGCTCTTTCTTCCTTGCTTTTCCATGAGGCCATAGGGGGAAATTTCATCTTACTCTTAAGATTTTATCTCTTGTACCTGCTCCCTATGTGGTACAGCCCTCGTACTGCTGACCCAGAGGAATCTCAGGACCTTTGAGTGCTGCCTGGTATAGTCCACGTTGTTTATTATGATAGTCAATGGACCTTCTCGTCTGGTCTCTAGCTCTACTTCCAGTTTAAGGTTGCTGTCTCTTCCACATAGGATAGTATTTCTGTACCTTAAAGTGAAAGCTAAAACCAATTCATGTGTCCTAACCTTTACATCTGGAACATTCACAAGCCAGCAGACACTTCCTCAGTGGAGTCTTTCACTCCTACCATAATTCTCTACATATTTATTTATTTATTTATTTATTTATTTTTGGTCTTTTCAAGACAGGGTCTCCCTGTAGCCCCAGCTATCCTGGAACTCATATTGTGGACCAGGCTGGCCTTGAACTCACAAAGATCCGCCTGCCTCTGCTTCCCAAGTGCTAGGATTAAAGGCGTGCGCCACCATGCCCAGCTATATTTACTTCTTTATGTCCTATCACATAATACTATTTTTTCCTGATCTGTCTCTTTCCCTCCAAAGCTCCTCAAGGGCAGACTGCAGTATGGGAATGTTTTGTCATGATAAAGTAAGAGCTAAATAAGTTGAATGAATTTGTGCTTCTCTCTGCACATGTCCTAATTTTAGGTGCTGTGCTGAATATGCTGCCTTACTAGATAAATAGCTACGATGGATCCTTATGAAAGATAGTTTAAACCATGGAAAATATTCCTGATACCAGAGATAGCAAAGTATGTAAGTATCTTTATGAACAAATAGGAACCAGCTTCATGAAGAAGTCATCCATGGTATATGTGACAGTTGTCAATTGGAATAAAATGACTAATCATATCCAAATGGGGAAAAGAAGGCTTTGGGTTTGATTAAGAGGAAACTATTTTTGCTAAGTATTAAGGAAATGAGATATTTTATTGTCAATGCATATTCTTCAAAGAATGTTCTCTTTTTTATTTATTATATTTATGTGTATGAGTGTACTGTCTGCATGTAGGTTGGTGCACCTGTGTCATGCAATGCTGCAGAGGTCAGAAGAGGGCGTCGGATTCCCCTGGAACTGGAGTTAAAGACAGTTCTTAGCTGCCATGTGGGTGCTGGGGATTGAACCCGGGTCCTCTGCAAGAGCAGTCAGCGCTCTTAACCACTAAGCCATCTCTCCAGCCCCTAGGATGTTATTTCTTTTCTATCTCTCATCCTTTTCTTCTTTCCTTCCTTCCTTCCTATAAAGTTGGGCAATCTTGGGCAAAAGCAGAGGGTTGCTACCTTTTATAGGGAAAACATGCAAAGCCCGTCCTCACGAAAATAGCAAACTTTTGATGGCAGCTTGGACCATCCGTCTCTTCCTCAACCTTAAGATGACAACTGAAATAGACATCGCTCCCACTGTCCGTCCCTCACTGACCTGTTGAGGTTTGTTGGTTTAAGGAACCTAGTATGGAAGCTTTTAGTAGATCCAGAAAGGGGGTTTTTCTTTCTTTATATAACTGTACAAGAACCAGTAATTTCTGAAAAAAAGTCTCCATAATGAACTTGAACTATCCTGCTCCTGTTCCTCTCTGATACCATCAGGGACTTTCCAAGGCACAGAAAACAGCTAAGTTCTAGAGTGGCTTGGATATTGTCCTAATAGAGTCAGGACTCCCTGAACACCCCCCTCCCCTGTTCTCTAAGAACCATTCATTACTGTCAGGATGATTTACATGTTTGCTGCCATTATCTTCTTATCGGAAAAGTACTGCTTCAAAGTCGCGATCTTTGTCCCTCCTACAGGAAACAGTTGAATGAGAAGCAGTTAAATGCCAGATGTGGAGACAACGATGTGCTGGCCAAATTCAGATCTCCCCTAGTTCTCTTCTGTGTTTCACGAAGCCTATTTTCTTCTTAGCACAGAAGGTCTTCTTGATCCACAATGACGACATAGATGTTAAATAGGGAGTGTTCAGAGTAGCATGCCTAAATTTCTCTGTAAAAAACAGAGTCTACATTTCCTTTCTTCAAAATGAGGTCTCCCAGAAGGCCAAGGAAGCTGAAGCAGCACTACTATACCTGGTAGGAACTCCCTAATTTTCACCCTAGGGATGGCATAGGGTGAGAAGAATGGCCGTGAAGTCCCGTCTTCATCAACCACTGATTGAGCAGGATCACCTCAGACTATTTACTTCTTTTCTTTAGTCTTGATCCTCCTCCCCCACAGATCTAAATTCTCTGAGAAGCAGAGAGATGTAGGTTGATGGATGAATCACCTTGGGAACTTCTAAGTCATGCACACACCCAGGAACATGCCTGCCAAAAGCCTCTTCCTATCACCACTAGTGAGCTGACTCTCAAACCTTCCCTATGTGTACACCCCTCAAAGTAGTAGCTCCACTTCTGGGAGTTTATTATTTAAAAAAAAAATCTCCTTAGGAAAGAGGAAGAGGTGACATTTAAAGCAGCGGCTCATTGTGTAATTCAAAACTGGATATAGTTTTCCTACATAGAATGTCCTCACTGTCAATAGAAGAATGGATCAGCCCCATTACTGTTTCAATGTTATGAGAACCACCCCTAGAAAAGTTAAAAGCATTTGCCCTGTGGATTATAAATAAGTTTATGAATGAGAGAAATGTGAGAGAAACAGATCCCTCTAGTGCACCCTCTTTGGGTCAGGCACTGAGCTTTTATATTATCATCTCACTTATTCTTCACGACAGCAATGAGGTTAGGCATAGTCACTGTCAATGTATGGATTAGGAACACAGGGCTCAGAGACATGGAGTTACTTACCAAGCTCACTGCTGCTGTTGATGGGAAAATGCTCAGGATTCAAACCTAATGGGGTGGATTTTTGTTGTCTTGGTGACTATGGTCTATATAAAGTCACTGTATCTCTGTAAATGTTAAATTAGTGAATGCTTGATTTTTTTTTTTTTTTTGGTCTTACTGTAGTCCCAGCTGTCCTGGAACTCACTATGTAGACCAGGCTGGCCTTGAACTCACAGAGATTCATCTGCCTTTGCCTCCTGAGTGCTGGGATTAAAGGCATGTACCACCACACCTGGCAAGATTTTTATGAGCAAATCAATGTCCTAGACTTATGATAGTGTGATTTACAGTATTTGTACTTTATGATGGTATAGAAGCAAGATGCTTTCTGTAGAAGCCATGCTTTTCGAAGTTTGATCTTTTTCCCAGGAGAATCGTTGTAATGCTGGCTCACAAGCAAGCAGTAAATGGCAGCTCCCAGGTAGCCTTGCTCTTATGAGTGGAAAGATGCCACATACTATAGTGTACTGTGTTGTTATGATGCTCAGCAAGTGAGCTCAATTAAGCACATTTGACTTGATGGAAATTTGAACTCACTGTGGACCTTCTAGTAGGTAACTCCATTATAAGTCAAGAGAACTCTGTATAATCTTGTTTCGTGTGTGCTTCAATTTAAGGACACCTTTCTCAATAGGATGGTTGGTTTATTAGCATTCAACTCATGGCCAATAGCGCTACAACTCACACCCGAATAAAGCTTTTCCTGCATGTACACATTGTTTTCTCTGTGAACCACAAGACAGCTCTGCAGATCCAAGCCTGGCAAGACAGCTTCCAATCCCAGGGAATTGGGAGGCTGAGACAAGAGGACCACAAGTTCAAGGACAGCCTAGGTGACTGGGTGAACTCAAGGCAGTGGAGGCAACTTAGCGGGACTCTGTCTGAACAAGTCAAAAGATTGCTGGTACTATGGCTCACTGGTGGATGTCTTTGTAGCATCTGAAGCCCTGGGTTTACTTCTTAGCACTACAAAAATAAAGAAAACAGGAAAATCAAAGAAATCAAAACACTAGGAAGCACTATACTTGGGGTCTGGTGAACTCACCAACAAAAGGCATGAAAGTGTGAAATACATTGCATCAATCACATCATAGTGTTCTTTTTCATTAATTTTATTTATTTTTCTTTTTTAAAATTTTATTTATTTTTTATGTGTATGAATGTCTGTCTGCATGTAGGTTTGTGCACCTGTGTGGTGCAATGCTGTGGAGGTCAGAAGAGGGTGTCAGATTCCCCTAAATCTTGGAGTTAAAGACGGTTCTCAGCAGTCATGTGGGTGCTGGGGATTGAACCTGGGTCCTCTACAAGAGCGGTTGGCGCTCTTAACTGCTAGGCCATCTCTCCAGACCTATTTATTTTTCTATGTGTATGATGTACTCTCTGCATGTAGGTTTGTGAACCCATGTCGTGCAATGCCTTGGAGGTCAGAAGAGGGTGCCGGATACCCCTGGAACTGGAGTTAAAGAGGGTTCTCAGCAGCCATGTGGGTGCTGGGAATTGAACCCCGGTCTTCTGCAAGAGCAGTTGGCACTCTTAACCACTGAGCCATCTATTTGCAGTTGAAAATTGAAAAAAGACAGCATTGCCCTACTTAACATTGGCTGGGGACAAGTGGTTTGGACAATGGATGTTTCACTGCTCTGCATATGTTTGTGAGTGATTGTGAAATTATCGAGTTTGGGAGTCACAAATAAATTTTCATAAGCAAATTCACAATTTCAGAATCCGTGAATATTAAGAACAGAATATTACCCCCATTTGTTCATCAGTGATATGTGTACGATATGGCAGACCCTGTTCTAGGCCATGAGGATTAAGGAACGAATATGATCTGTGCTTGTGTATCTAACATTTTGAGGAAGGAATGCATGCTCAAAGCACACTTTCAACAATGATGACTGATAGAATGGAGAGTGGGTTAAGAAGGGATACAGAGCAGGTTCCTATTCCCTTGGCAAAATGGGGAAGAAACTTCTGAACAGACACTCCACTTAGTGACTTAGGAAATAGAGACCTGATCAGACCGAAGCTCCAGCCATCTGGAGCAGAGGATGAAAAGTGTAAGAGAGGAGATCAGAGTCAGAGAGTGTCAGGAGAGGTGTCAGACCCTTTTACTTCTAGATTTCGTTCTTCAAAGGACCATGGCATGAAGCTTCAGTGTCAACAGTAAGATACTCTCTAGGTGGTGACAATAGTGGTAAAGAAAACACAGTTGTTCTTTGGTTGGTGGGATAGGCCCCGGTATGGTCCCAAGAGAAGATCTTTGAAATACAATGGGGGCTTTAATAAGACCTCCCTGCCTCACCTGGGCCAGAGCAGGGCAGCTGAGGTGCCTGGTTTAGGAAAGCGACTGAAAATCAGCCTAGGTTTGGGTGAGATTCTGGGAGACAATATGGCCCAGGGCTGCAACAGTGAGGACAATTTCATCAGTGTTTGCAGTGCATCCCAGGCAAAGTCAGGCACAACAAACAAACCATCCCCAGGACAACAGGCGTAAACGACGGGAAGCGAGTCCATGGGCCAATGAACTGTGGAAAACGCTGCTCACCCTGTGCAGTTCTGCTCGCCCTGTGCAGTTCTGCTTCCTGAGCTGCTCAGAATGCAAATGCCAAAGTCTCTGATTTAGAGATCCTAAGCCTCAACCTTCTCAACTGCCTGAAAAGGGAACTGAGGCCCATAGAGAGGAAATGACAAGCCTCCCCAAGTGAAAGGAGTGTGCAGTTGAGCTCTGTCCCCAAACTGCCACCCTCTACAGTTAATGCTGCAATTTTTTTTAGGAGAAAAATATTGGACAGCTTTTCTAAGTTTGAAAAACAAACAAACAACAATGACCACAAAATACATTGGCTGTTTCAGATGCTATTCTCCCACTTAAATAAAAGTTTGTGGCAATGGACTGCTACCCCAGCAGCAACCTGTACCACCTGGGTCAGTGACCTGCCTCTATTCATTACTTATTTTTATTTTTGCAACTTGGTAATTCAACACCTGGCTCTCAGAGCGTCCTGTGGAAATTGTGTGACCAGAATATGAGAAATAGTCTGTTAGCCAAGGTGGCGAGTCTGCGTGAAAATCAATTAAGAAGAATTACGATCCTGTCCCTTCTTCAGATTGCACCAGGGAGTGGTCTTCTTCTAAGCCTGGTTGTTTGGGCACCTGGGCAGGGCTGTGGCTACAGTTTTGCCTTCCTCTGTGAGACACTGAATTCCCAAGGAGTTTGAAAGGGATTGGTCAGGGTCAGAGGTGTGCTTTCTGGGACAGAGCTTGAGAGAAAGAAGTATCTGATTTGCTGTGCTTGCTTAGATGGTGGTGTAAATACTTCAATCATGGTAGATTTCAAACTCCTAACAATAAGAGGTTGTCAAACTTCCGGAAAATGTAATGTCTGCTCCCAGGAGCCTGTGCTACTGTCTCTAATAGCTCTCCAGAGAGGGGATGAGAGAGAGAATATCAGACCCTAAGGGGCCAAGGATATAACTCAGTTTGTAAAGTTCTTGCAAGACAAGCCTGAGGAACTGAGGTGGATCCCCAGACATGGGCACGGTGGGTGGCACCTCTGTGATGGCAGCATCGGGGAGGTGGAGAGGGGTGGGTCGCTGGGGAGGTGAAGGGAGGTGTCGGGTCCCTGGGGCTTGCTGGCTAGCTAGCCGAGTATAATTGGTGAGTTCCAGGCTAATGAGAAACTCTGTTTAAAAATAAGATGAACAATATTCCTCTGGCCTTCATATGCATGCACTTCCAAGGCTACACCCCCAGTATGTATACACACAGATACACACATATATAAGATCTTGCCGGAGTGAACACTTCCATTTCTGAACCTAGAATGTAAGAGATATTGCCGGAGTGAACACTTCCATTTCTGAACCTAGAATGTAAGAGCAATACTTACAAGTTGGAAATTCTTCAATTTTGACAATTTTTATCTCAAACAAAGCAACAACAGAACCATATGGTGCACTGAAGAACCCTGCTAGGATGAGAACTGAGAATCCAGGGCAAGATACACAAGGCGTCCCGCTCGTTGCTGTCAGTCGTTATGCTGTTCTGAGATCCATTTCCAGTGTACTCAAAACTGAACGAACAAGGTTGGGGAAGGGCCTGGTACAGGGAACCTGACATGAGTTCAGACTAAGAATGTTCTGGTAATACTGCTTGGTACCTTAGAGAATTTCCTCCTCCCAGAAGCTGTAAAGACGACAGGGGGCAACCACTAGGTGGCGCTGTGACTGTGGGGACTTCGGAGGCTCTTTTACCTGTGAAACAGGTACTCTGTCTCTCTTTGTCAAGCCCCTTTTCCCTTTCTCTTCTGTCCTCATTTCTACAACTGCCTTTGGTGAAGAGTCCTGGGTTAGCTACTTCCTTGAGCACTGACTGCTCTCACAGCTTGCTACAGAGGGAACCAAGCCCCTCAGCTTTCCCCTACAAGCTTGGACTCAGGGTGAAGAGCACATCTCATCCTTTTCCATTTCCCTCTGCTTTTCTTCTCTCTTTCAGCATCCTCAGCTCCACCCTGCCTCTGACCAATGGACAAATAAACAAATTGAAACTGAAACTGAACGCCGGCCCTCAAGTGAGGACATCTGGGAGGCTCTAAGGGAAATTTACATGCTTGCTAGGTTTCAGGTTACATATTTTGTGTTGCCTGGTAACAGAGACCACGGTTCACTTTCATGCTTTCTTCTCCCCGAATCCCCTGTTTATAGTGTAATTACCACTGTGACTTCATAATCTCCCACTGAACAGCTGTCAGGGGGGCCCAACTGCTGAATAAATAGAGCTTTACAATTCCTACTCCACTGGTTGGTTTACTAAATAGATCAATATTTGGTTTGTAGGCACAGAGATTAGGAGATGGAAGTGTCTTTTGAAAAAGCCTGTTCACTTCCCAGGGCCCCCGGCACACCTGAGAATGTGGTAGAGAAAAGCCAGGTTCATGGACAAAAAAGATTATTCCAAGAGACTTTACCAAGGAGCACCTTGTCTTTAGAGGTGAGCCTGTTGGAGGAATGTCTTCCGCTCTTTATCCTAACACTCAGAGAATTCCACTTTCTTCTTTCTCTACCTCCCCTGTGTTCTCCTTAGTCTGGCCTTAGTCACAGTCTATTTAATCTTTCTAAATGGGTATTATGCCCTCAGGGACTACAAGAAGACACATGGATAAGCAGGTACTTAAGCTTCTGAAATGCCCCCTACGCCTTCCCTGAGAAAGAAGCCTCTGAGGCTTCTCTGTCAAACTCCAAGTCCTGGGTGATAATTTGGGAAAGGGTAATTTTGACCTTGTTTCTTGTGGACAGGAAAAGTGTGACCTGAACACCTGAGGGCAGAGAACCTGGAGCTCTGCCTTGAGTTTCAGGATCTATAAATTCTAACCATGAAATTTGGGATCCTTGACCTGACAAGACATCTGGGAATTTTGGCATAAGATCTGGGCTACTGGAGTCTATAGGCTTCTTCCACTCAGCAAGGCAGGAATAAATGTCAGACGGCAGTTGTACTCTGGCAACTGCAAAGCCCCAAGACACAGACAACCGGCAGAGCTATGCTTGCTTCACTGTTGAAGAGTTAACCTTGCCTAGGTCATGATTCTTGGGAGGGTGTCTTCTTAAGGCTGGTATGGTATAATTCCTTTTAAAACCCAAACCACAGTAAAGAAAGGCTTGGAGATAAAAATGAGATGGAAGAAGAAAAAGAATAACCATGGCCCAAACCTGTGCTATTGCTTCCCAGAGAGCTCCTGTACCTTGTAGGGTCTCTGATAGTTCTCATGTCTTCCTTCAAGAAAGAAAGCTCACCACACATGTATTCATTTCCAGATAGAGCCATTTGTTCATCTGGTTTTTCACCAGATGATGTCAGTGAATTATTTTTCCTGCTCTGCAAACAATTGATGGTCAGAGACCATGACTACTGCTTTGGGTTCACCTTGCTGATAAGTGTTGGACCTAAATCAAGGGCCATTTTGCATTATTTTCTTGCCACAGATATGGCTCATCGACATGGAAAAAGTAAGCAGCAAACTGATGAGGTACTCAAAGTTAATGACCTAGAAGAGGAAAGGGATATTTATACAGCATCTGATACCCCCTTCGCTCTTGTCAGGCAACAACGTGGTACTTTGCTGATTCACTCATTTCACAGAGTAATTAAGAGTCTCTCCAAAAAATAAGACCCTGCAATTGGCTGCTGCCTCTACAACATGACGAGACTTCTTTTCACAAAGAGTTACTAACTACCTGTGCTAGTGGAAGTGTCCCTTGAAGACTCCTGAGCCCAAAATGGAAGGGGTAGTGCCCTCTGGCTGAAGGTAAGATGAGGTTGGCCTCTGACAATCTCTAGAAACTGTTTTTGGCTTTTTAGAGATTAAGCAGGGAATCTGATCATTGCATGGCTCTCCCTGGCAGGTAGCTTTCTCTTTGAAAGACTGCAGGATTTCAACTGAGTTTCATTTAAGTCTGTGTGTAGATCTGCACAGTGATAACATTCCTTCGTGTTAAGTCTGTCCAAGATAACTAACCTGTTTCTAAGATCTAATTTTGTACGTGGGAATCTTGCCTTGCCCTGATTTCCAGACCCATAGGCAGGCTTGGCAGGCTGTGGCTGGGGAAGGTCCCATGCTCACCTTGCTGCCCTGAGCTGGGCATCCTCCTTCTCCTCTCTAGTTAGGCAGAATCATCTTTCCTGTCTTAGATGCTGGCAGTATGCTGGCTCAGATTCCTGGAACACAGGTTTTGGTCTATAGCTCCTTGGACATTTCAAAATCCATATTTATGGGCTGGAGGGATGGCCTAGCGGTTAAGAGTGCCGACTGCTCTTGCAGAGGACCCAAGTTCGAGCCCCAGCACCCACATGGTGGCTGAGAACCATCTGTAACTCCAATTCCAGAAGAA
This sequence comes from Rhizomys pruinosus, assembly GCA_009823505.1. Taxonomy (NCBI): domain Eukaryota; kingdom Metazoa; phylum Chordata; class Mammalia; order Rodentia; family Spalacidae; genus Rhizomys; species Rhizomys pruinosus. The sequence continues at coordinate 1,808,352 of VZQC01004642.1, read as the reverse complement.
CTCCAGTTCCAAGGGAATCCAACACCCTCTTCTGACCTCCGCGGCATTGCACAACACAGGTGCACAGACCTACATGCAGACAGTACATTCATACACATAAAAAAGAAGTAAATAAAAATAAAAAAATCCATATTTATTTGCCAATACATGAAATACATGAAAAGCCCCTTATATCAACTTCTGTAAATTATAGTGTGTACTTTTAAAGTCCTCCAGTTTACTCCATCTGCCAGGGTCTTTGAGCTTTAGTGTATATCCAACTACTGGCGAACTTGTTAAAATTCAGGGTCTAGGACTATCTCCCCAGAGCTCTTGATCAAGTAACTCTGAAGTGGAGTTTGAGAGTCTACATCGCTAGCCAGTTCCCAGGTGATGTCTCCCACCCCTGAGAAGACCGTTGTCTGGACCATCCACCATAGCTGATTGAGTTTCTGGAGCCACTAGGGGCTGACTCTTTTAAAACTTATCTTTTCACATCATTATTTTGCAGTTGGACTTTGGTTTGATCATTTATTCCATACAAGAATTCTGGGATTCCCTGTCTCCTGATAAACAATATGAAAATCTGGTGCTTTTATTAATCTAGTAACATTTTCCATATCTCAGTGCAGCCCACATCATAGCACCTCTCATACCTGTATCTTTGGATTTGCTCTCTGGACTAGAAGACCTCCCTGGTCTTAACATATTCTGAATTGTAGGCCAGAATGGAATTCAGGGCATGGCCATTGTGGGTCATTCCAGAACAAGCCAACCAAACATAAATAATATATCTTGCTTTTATTTAATGTTTTTTGTTGTTGTTTATTTACTTTATGTGTATGGGTGTTATGCCTGCAGGTATGTAAGTGTACCTGTGTCATGCAGTGTCTGCTGAGACCAGAAGAGGGGACTGGATCCTCCTGGAGCTTGTGGATGCGAGTTCTGGGATTTGAATCTGGGTCCTCTGTAAGAGCAGCCAGTGCTTATAACCACTGAGCAATCTCTCCATCCCCTCTTCATTTAATCTTAAAATTTCTAGGACAGATTTTTATTCTAGCCCCTCCCTCAGAATTTTGTAATGTCATGATCTATTTTCAGGCTTCCTCTGCCACTAGACAAAGCAGCACAAGAAGACCTAGACTACGAGTTAAAATTCCTTAATAAGTATCAAGCAGAGTGGTTTAAACCCAGGCTCTCAGATTATGCTTTAGAATTACCTGGGAGATTTGAAAAAAAAAGAAAGAACAAAAGGTCTAATGTTCTGGCATTTCCACAGACTAGTCATATCAAGACCTTTTGGGAACAAAACCTTAATTAAGACCTAAAGACCTACGACCTGCAAATGTCTTAGCACACATGTTCTGATAGCTACAGCTCCATTCTGATTTTGAACTTTGGTAGTTCTCGGTTTTATCTATGAGCCACAATGAATAGGCTTCATGTCTCCTTTTATAAGTGATGGGAATAATCTAAGAGAAGATAATTCAGTGTCTAACTCAGTTTAATATTGGCTCATTCATTCATCCATTTACTTAATAGGTATCTTTGTAGTATTTGCCATGAACATGGATATAACTAGTAATAATAATGTACATTATTTATGCTAACATAAAGTTTTCATTGAGTGAGATGAATTCTCAATGAACCTAAAATCATAATCCTGATAAAGGTCATGAAGGGAGGTTCCGTTCAAGCCAGAGCATGGAGTCTATAATGGGTTAAGTGAATCTGGGGGGTTTCTTTTTTCTCAGGAAAAAGGCCAGGTATCTGGAGGTCAACAAGAGAAGATGCCTCCTGGGCAAGGAGGGAAAGGCAGTCTCAAGGAGCGTAGTACAAGAATGTGTAGAATCAGCCCCTGAGGCAGGATCACTCCAGGACTCTGGGCTCTCCTCCACGTTTCATCCTTTCTCACAACCACTAGGGCAGTAAGAAGGGATCTGGGGATGGTATGACAGCATGAGTTCTCTCTCTCTCTCTCTCTCTCTCTCTCTCTCTCTCACACACACACACACACACACACACAAATGCATGCATTTATATACAGAACCACGCTCATACATGCATGAAGACATATACATACATACACACATACACTATTCATTGGCCCAGATCAGATTGAACTCACTTAAAGCTCTACCTGAATGTTGATACCTAAAGATTCATTTCTCCAGGACTCTTAGACCACTTTAAACAGTATTGTCTCTGAATGTCCAGAGTGCTCCAACAGGAGGTGGTCCTGGATTGCAGCAGTGTACAGTAGGCTGGAGAGCTTAGTTGTGACAGATATGACTTGAGAGCCACAGAGCCCAGAACCCTTTGCTGTGTCTTCACCCTCTCCCAGGATCAGCTGTGCTGTTCCTTTTTTCTATTTGCTGCTTGGGAGCAGAGGAAACCTTGGGATGCCTGGCACTTTGCTTGGTTCTATTCTTGGTAAAGGGAGATGGTGGTTGTGTTTCCTTGTGTTGGATGTCATGAGATTATGTGAATGTTTTGATTTTTTTAATGAACTGCAAGATTTTTCACAGGAACGACAGATAAGAATTGTATGACCATGCATGTAATTATAAGATAAGACACGTATGACTGTGCATGAAATTATAAGCCCCTGGTGGGGTTGGAGCATCTGTTTCAAATGTGAAACATATAAGCACCACTCGGATGAGAAGTTATGGGAGGAGGGTGGGAAGGGCAGGGTGGGAAGGGACAGGACATAGCCTGGCACCATGGGCTAAACCATGTTGGATCTAAAAGTTGGCCTAAAATCCTGAAGCTTATGCTTCACAGCTGGGTTCTGAGTTGGACTTTGAACCCAGTTGAAGTGTAAGGTCATAGTGTGCTCAAGGGGGCGACAGTGAACAAAGTGTATAGGATGTGCCCAGTGGTCGCAATGGAAAACGGTATACCAGACTTTGAAGGACCAAAGGCTTTTAAAGTCAATTGGTATCACCCCCACATTGACCAAGGTAGTGGGGTGCACTGGGTTTCAAATTGGGTACTTTTAACACTTTCTTCACTGACTTGACTCAGTCGCCTGTAGCTTTATTGGTCTGAACCAGCTCCTTGTTCCCAGGTTACAGACCTGCCTATCTATCGTTCCAATAATCCTGTTTCACTCGAATGAAGGGAGTACGTCTTAAATGTAAAGTTTCTGTTTCTCACACTGTACTCTGAGGTCCAAATGACTGTCTGTCATGTAACCCGATATCTCAACCCCCAGTGAGAAGAGTCAATTCTTTGGTGTTCACCAACAAGGGAGGCTTCACCAGAACAGGCTTTTGTTTTGGGCTCTGTTGTTTGTTTGCAGAACACCCAAGAGCAGGCAAACATGTTCTCTTCGCAGCAGTACCTTAGGGTTTCGCCATTGTAAATGGGTCTAATGTGATATGATAAGACCAGAGAAATTGGAGGCAAAATTTACATTTTTGAATATGCTTGTTGTTTCACAGGATACATTTAGGGTATGCAGCTCCTTTTGTAGTTTTTATTTTTACTATTTAAATTTGGAAATGATGCCAAATTTTTGTATTTCTTTAATCAATGTGTTCTCTTTGGTGATATATATTTCATTATATATCGATGTGTGTATGAATATATACTGGTATGTATTACACTTACACATTCAAACACATAAATAAGAGAGGGTGAAAACCATAGCCTTTGCATTCTCAATAGCCTCTGCAGAGAGAGCCTACACAGAAAATTCTTGGTTGATGTTGTGATGTACAGAAATGGAGAAGAGTATTAAACCATATTTAAAAATTAAAAAAGAAGCCTTTTAGCTTGCAATATCCATGCCTCATGGACCTTAATTTTCTCAATTTGAAAACATTTATTTTTAAACAGTAGGAAAAATCCCTTTTGCCCTGCACAAATATATCACCAATATCAACTAAGGTGATACTGTAGGCCAGAGTCTGTGACTATCACAGTGGAATTTCTTGCCAAGATAAAAGACACTCTCCTAACCTTCTGTATCTGTCAATATCTCTAGTTTTTTAAATGAAATTATCATTTTTTAAAATTATTTTTTATGTGTATGAGTCTACTGTCTGCATGTAGGTTGGTGCACCCATGTCATGCAATGCTGCAGAGGTCAGAAGAAGGCATCCAGTTCTGCTGGAACTGGAGTGGAGTTAAAGATGTTTCTTAGCCACCTTGTGGGTGCTGGGAATTGAACCCGGGTCCTCTGCAAGAGTAGTAGGTGTCTTAACCGCTGAACCATCTCTCTAGCTCCAATATCTCTAGTTTTTTTTTCCCAATGTTTTAAGCATTTTTAAACTTAATTATGTGCATGTCTGAGTATGTGTGTGCATGTGAGTTTGTGTGTGTGTGTGTGTGTGCATGCGAGTTTGTCCATGTGTGTGTATGTGTGCATGCTCACACGTGTGAGTTTGTGCACATGGCTGAAGTTGCTCACAAAGGCCAGGGAAGGGTTTTAGATCCTCTGGAGCTGGATTTATAGGCCAACAGATGTGCATACTGGGAACTGGACCCCAGTCCTCTGCAAGAGCAGTGAACACGTTTAACTGTTGAGCCGTCTTTCCAGCCCAGCCCTCTTTTCAGTGTTTTAGAAGAAAAACAAATTGATCCAGGAACCAAAAGTAGTTGAGAACTGTGCATATCATGCTTTTGTATAAACAACAGAAAGACAATGTTAAATGATGATTAAACTGAGTGTGGCTCAATCCCTTAAAAATAAATAAATAAATAAATAAATAAATAAATAAATAAAAATAAACTGAGTGTGGCTGGACACTTCTACTTTGTGAAGCAGATTTGGTTATATACTAATATAGCAAATAACTGAGAACTTTTCATTACTAGGGTATGTATCTGCTGTTTTACTTATTTTCATCTCAGGCCATTTCCATAACATCTTCAATCTCATAGAAGAACACTGATATTTAGAGAGGCTAAATAATACCTCCTAGGCTACTCAGATTAGTAAATGGGATTCAAGTCTCCCCTGGATCAAATATTTTCCAGTATTACAGTTTCTCGAATGCACCCATCTGCATTCTCATCTGTGAAATGGGTAAATCAACATCACCCCTTCATATGCCTTGGAGGAATGACAGAATAATTCCCCTTATTAACCACAGTGTTATTTTTGGTGTGTATAATGCTTCAGCTTCCAAAGTTTGTGTGTGTGTGTGTGTGTGTCCCTATGCTCATGTGAGCAGTACAGCAGTACAACAACCTTGAGATGTGGGTGTCATCAGACCCTTCTTCTAGGTGAGGAAGCTGAGACTCAGAGAGATAAGGGGACTGGCCAAGGTTCAAAGCCCTGAACAAGAGAGCACAAGAGTCAGCTACCTCTCTAATTACCAAGATAACTGTAATCGACTAAAGTTGCCCTTGGGAAGGAAGGACTCACTATATAATATTATACAGGGGATTATTTTCATTGTTACCATACTTGTTAAGAGTTGACAAAGACAACTATGAAGTGTTGGGTCTTTTTACCCCTTAACAGATCTTCTCCATCCTGAATCCAGCCTCCCACTTCATCTCTTGATCGCTAGGACCGAATTGCTCTTCTCAGAGTTCCCGTGGCCCTGCAAGATCCTTAGAAACTAGGGGGTCTGGATTTTTCAGATGCTTGATTATTTGAAGATTTGTGTCTCCCTTGAGTGACTTGGAGGATGTTGGGGTATTCAGAAATTTAGTTAACATCTTAAAAACATGACCAGCACATATACTCATCTAGTTGCCCTCCATTGTAAATTGGCATGAAGGCAAGCCCCTGGAAAGCTGGATTAAAATGAAGGATTTCCTGACCTTTGGGAATGGCCAAATTAATGAGGGAAAGCCATCAGGGGAAGTATACAGTTGTCATTGGGGAGAAGAATCACATATTTATTGATCGAAGTGAAAAGGAGTTATTCAGAGCAGGTCACAAGTTGTGTAGCAGACACAGTGTGGAGGTTTGTCCAGTGCTAGAAAGTCTTCCTGAATCTCATGGAGTTGAACTTGGCTATAGGAACTGACTATTGGGAATCTTTGACTCAGAAAATATGGATTTAGACAGGATGTAGGAATGGACTCACAAAGATAGTTTTCCAAATGGGAAAAAAAATATGAAGAATAATAGGATGTATTTCAAATTAGAATAGGTATGGAAGTCCATTTTTTCAGTTATACTTTACCAGGATAATATAAAGAGAGAGCAGGAATTCTCTCCAAGGCAAGAGAACAACCAGAGCAGGGTCTCATCCACCCTCCGTTTCCCTGCCAGCCACAGAGTGAATCTTCCTAGTTACACGTATTGCTTCCTTACTCTCTTTCTGATGGAGTGAGATGGTGACAGTATTCTCTGCTAGACATTTGTTCTTTGAATTGGATAAATAAGTCCCACAGGAGTGGTCTGTTCCTCTTTGATGCACTATACTCAACAAATCAGTGTTTTGTAGATAGCTGACCCCTGTCAGACTCAGTTCACTTCAGGTATGGGTCCTAAGACCTGAGCTTGTAGGAAGGAGTAGCTTCACACAAGCCTCATCTAGATTTTCCTGACCCTGGTCCATCAATAGTACTGAGACTTAGACTCCTTCTTGACTTCCGTGTTTATGTTTATTTTTAATTTTCTTATAGGTATGTTGAGAATATTCCTCCATCCCCCAAATTAGTCCCTTTTGCTTCTCTAGATAGTTTCACTTCTGTTTTCATTTAATATATCTGCACATGATTTTTGTGACATAAAATTATATCTTGTAAGATGAAATCTATGAGCCAAGAATGAGAGAAAATACACAAGATTTGTCTTTCTGGGATTGGCTTAATTCCCTTAATATGATTGCATCCTAATGCTGTAATGCATAACTTCATTCTTCTTTATGGCTGAAAATAATTTCATGTGCATAAATACAACATTTCCTTTTTCTTTTTTTTTATATTTTTTATTTATTTCTGTATGGGAATGAATGTACCGTCTGCATGCAGGTTTGTGTACCTGTGTCGTGCAATGCCGCAGAGATCAGAAGAGGGTGTCGGATTCCCCTGGAACTGGAGTTCTCCTGGAATTGGAGTTTCAGACAGTTCTTAGCCACCATGTGTGTGCTGGGGATCGAACCCAGGTCCTCTGTAAGAGCAGTCAGCACTCTTAACCGTTAGGCCATCTCTCCAGCCCCAACATTTCCTTTTTCATTCCTGTGTTGGTTGACACTTTGGTTGAGTTCATAACTTAGCTATTGCGAATAGTCTGCAATAAACATTGATGTATAAGTATCTCTGTGATGTTTGGACCTTGAGACTATTAGTAAATACCCAGGAGTGGTGTAGCTTGACTCTTGAGTTTCTCTTTTCATGTATTCAGAATTCAAATGGAAATCACATGTGCTGGTTAGTTTTCATCAACCTAATACAAACTTGAGACACCTGGGAAGTAGGAACCTTCACTGAGGAATTCTCTCCAGCAGACTAGCCTGTGGCCATGTCTGTGGGTCATTTTCTTGGTTTCTAATTAATGTAGAAGAGCCCCGGGCATTGTGAGCAGTGCCTCCTTAGTCAGGTAGGCCTGGCCTGTATAGTGAGGGGTAATCAGCATTCTCCAATAATTCTCTACTTTTGTTGTTCCATATGAATTTAAGAATTTTTTCCCCAAGCCTATGAAGAATGTCTTGGGGATTTTAATTGGGATTGCATTGAATCGGCATATTAATTTGGGTAGAATGGACATTTTTTACTATATTAATTTCCCAATCCATGAGCATGGGAGGTCTTTCCATCTTATGATGTCTTCTTCAATCTCCTTCTTCAGGAGTTTATAATTTTTGTTGTAGAGATCTTTGGTGTCTTTTGTTAGGTTTGTTCCTAGGTACTTTATTGTTTTTGAGGCTATTATGATTGGGAAGGTCTCCTTGTATTCCTTCTTCAGTTGCTTGTTGTTGGTGTAAAGAAAGGCTACTGATTTTTCTAGGTTAATTTTGTATTCCACCACTTTACTGAAACTCTTGTTTCTAGGAGTTTTCTGATGGAGTTTTTAGCATCCCTTAGGTAAACTATCATATTGTCTGCAAAAAGGGATAGTTTGACTTCCTCTTTTCCCAATAGTATTCCTTTAATTTCCTTTTCTTGCCTTATTGCCCTAGCCAGTGTTTCAAGCACTATATTGAAGAGGAGTGGTGAAAAGGGGCAGCCTTGCAGGGTTCCTACCTTTATAGGGAATCCTTCTAGCTTTTCTCCATTTAGGATGATGCTGGCTGTGGGTTTCTTGTATATGGCTTTATGTTGAGGAATTATCCTTCCAGTCCAATTCCCTCTAGAACTTTAATCATGAAGGGATGCTGGATTTTGTTGAAGGTTTTTTTCTGCATCAATTGAGATGATTGTGTGGTTTTTACTTCTTGCCTTGACTTCCCTTGGTGATGTACTGTGATGAGGAAATATAAACCAAGCAAATCCCTTTTCCTCCCCAAGCTGGTTTTGGCCAGTGTTTTATCACAGCAACAGAAAGCAAATTAGAAGATCGTACTGGGGGCTGGAGAGATAGCCTAGAGGACCCGGGTTTGATCCCCAGCACCCACATGGTGGCTGAGAACCGTCTTTAACTCCAGTTCCAGGGGAATCCAACACCCTTTTCTGACCTCTGTGGCACTGCACTACACAGGTGCACAAACCTACATGCAGACAGTACATTCATACAAATAAAAATAAATAAATAAAAATTTAAAAGATCATACTGGTATCATAGTTTATGTTTGAAGAAATTCTTTCATGATTGTGAGATACAGAAATGGATCATGCAGAATGACCTTCTTTTAAGATTATAAAAGAAAACTAAAACAGAAATGGAAGTTGAAAGACTTTTTTAAATGTTGGGCTGAAGGTAGATTCCTTCCAAGGCCTCTGTAGATTCTCTTCTACAGATAATTAAACTGCTGCTGAAGAAACCCTGTGGATGTGTCTTACTCCAAGGAAAATTGTAAAGTAGGGTTTTCTTTTGCATGGTCATGTAGAAGTTTTGGTGTTTACAAGATTGAAGGGGCCCTCAGTGCTGAAACAATTTGGGCAGTCTATCACTGGCTGAGAAGTGCCTCTGTCTCCACCAATGTGAAAGTAACAGGAACTATGTGTAGATTGATCGTGTTACAGAATCTTGAATAGTCAACATTTCTGTTCCCATCCTCTTTCCATCAGCTATCACAGCTTGAGAAGGTAGCATCATATTGCATCACACAGAAGGTTAAAGAAAAAACCCCACATGACAGGTACCCTGCATTATGCCTAGTGCTATGAGCAGGAAGATCTGCTAAGATTACAGGAAGGGAGCCACAGCTTAGTACAAGTAAATTACTCTGTACTAAAGAACTTGCCAGTGGTAGAAATTGGATTAAAATATAAATATAACTGACACCAAATTCTATTACCAACTACTTGGCCTCTTGAATCCCACTTAAGTCAGACACTCATCTTTTCCTTGCCTCTGTTCATTTTTTTCCTTGGCTAGAATATCATTCAGCTACATATTCATCCATCCAACAAGTGTTCACAGGACACTTACATGTATCTAAGAATTGGCTTAGCAGTAGGAAAACACATGGAGAGGAGCATGTGGCTACCCTCCAAAAGCATAAAATCTAGGGCCAGACAGGTATGGGCAAGAAGAAATCAACAGAGTGCAGTGTGTTCTCTGAGTGGAAATCAAAGAGCACACCTACAAAGCCATAGCTAATAAAGCAATAACCTCTGCTTGCAGCTGGGAAGACGTGGGAGATGAGGGGGAGACAAAAGGACATCTGAGAGGGTGTTTGGGGAATAATATGCACATCAACATTTATCATGTTATGTACAACAAATACCCATTGGAAGCCTCTGTGTACCATCATTGTTTCAGACAGTCACGATCAGCAACGACTCAAGTTTTTGTCTCACACAGCTTGTATTTTAATGCAAGGGTTGGGTACAAAATAATGAAAAAATCTGAAACATAAGGCCAAGTGATGGTAATTGTGATGATGAAAATGAAAGCCAGGTAGGCAGGTAGTGTTTCAGGTGTCCAGAGACCACCTAGTTGAAGTCCTGGGGTAGAAGGTATAGAGGCATGTGTATTTCAGCTCCAGTACAGAGCAAAGCTTTTACTAGAGAAGGGCTGGAGTAGTCAGAGGCCAGGTTATATAGGGCCTCAGAGGCTGTGTGGAAGTTTTGGAAAAGCAGAGAATCAATCTGTTTAATTGCCATTTATTACATAAACCTATAACTGGGTAAAGGTTCAAGAGATATTTATAATACAGTTACTTTTACAAGCCAAATGTAAAATAAAATTCACATAAAACAGTGTTTAGCAGTCTGGCTCTTCCTGTTCTCAATTTAATCAAAATGGATTTTCTAGTCACTGGTGGACACATGGTTAAGACTCTGTGTCAAGCAAGTCATCCAAAGCCCAGAAAACTAATCTTTGAAAAGAAGATCTGAGGTTGGGAAAACATGCAACCCCAAATTTCAGATGAACCCACTGGAAAACCAGTTTGACATAGGTCAGAACCAGAAACTGTCATTAGCTGCTTATGTTGGGTTCCTTGCCAGATCCAGTCAGGAAAACAGATGGCATTACACAGATATTCCTGCCGTGACCTTGGCTCCAACAGGCCTGACCTAGAGGAAAGGCCTGGAATCAAGGAGTCTCTGTTTTAGCTTAGCTCACATTCCCTTGGTCTGGAGAATTGACCATTGCACCTTCCAGGTATGAACACAGACCGCAGAGGTGACTCAGGGGCTGCTCACGGATGTAGGAAGGCCTGAATCATGTAGCTACGATGAAGTCCATCCAGGTCAGCCACCCACAGATTGTATTGTGAGAACCACACTCTGGTTCTCAGCGCTGGCTCTGCTCTGTGGTAGTGTCAGAGCCCTGAACACTAACAAAAGCCTGGGCCCCTAGCTGTCATTGAGTGGGTTGAACCAAGCCTTAATCCTTTGAGAGCTATTAGTAAAACAAGAGGTAGGGGGAAGCAGAATAAGGGAGATCCCTGTTGTGTTATCACCCGTGCTCACCTGTCCTGGGATCTCCCATTCAATGTAGGTGTCCCCAAACTCCAGGGATGATGATGAGTGGGTACCAATTGCTGAACCCCTACTCAGCATCTCCTCTGAACTCAGAAGATGGCAAACTGGGGATCTTGAAGCTTTTCACGAGTCAGGGACCTCTCCTGTTTTATTACAGATCAAGTAGGAGGATGGGCCTCAGAAAATGAGAGTAGCAGGATTCTTGGATAAAGAGAGAGTTCGGCCTTTTGTTGGAAGTTTCTAGAATTAATTTTCTCTCCTGAGGTCCATGTGAGTTTGTTTTGCACAGCAGCAGCAAGTGTCTTTTCTCACAGGAACCCACGCGCGGCGTGCTAAGTACTCAGTATCTCAACTCCTTTTTCCTGTTGGGGACATCTCTCTCTTTGTCTGGGAATGTGAATCCCCTGGCATCAGCTACTCACCTCTATAGTCTTTCCATTTTCCTAGCACTGAACCTTGGTTCCTTCAATACCCACCTACCTCATCACTGTGGTTCTGGAAATCCAGGGTAGAAACAAAGTGACCTGTTCCAAGTTGCAAATCATTCCTCTTTGACCCCCTCTTTTGAAGAGTCTGTCAGGGGACGGTCGGTCATAAACTAGAATTTCTCTTCAGTTGTTTTCTCGTGAATATTTTAAGGGACTTATAATGTGACGGTTTCCTCTAATGTGCTCATGGAAAATGTGCCGGATAGCTTCAACTGTCAACGTGACAGCCCTGTGTGGAGGGCCCCTCAACGGAGGAATCACCTCCATTGGATTGGTCTGTGCGCATGTCTGTGGGGCATTTCGGATTGTTGAATGATGTGGAAGGCCCAGCTTATTATGGGCAATGCCACCCCTGGGTAGGTGGTCCTCTGTTGTATTAGAAAGCAGGCTGATGTTGAAGATGTTCTCTTCGAAATGCATAAAAATTCAATTAAAAATTTACAAGAAAAGAGAAACGGGCTAGGAGAGCAAGCCAGTAGGAAGTGTTCCTCCGTGCTCTGTGTTCTAGGTTCCTGCCCTGAGTTCCTACTTTCCCTTTCCTCAGTGAAGTGTAACCTGGTAGATGGAAGATAAAATAAACCCTTTCCTCCCCAAGTTGGCTCTGGTCAGTTTTCTTCTCACGGCAAACCAGAACAGACAAAATACTTTGGCCCCGTCATTTCCTTCACCCCATAGTCTCTGCTCAAAGGACTCCCTCCCGCCCCCACTATACCCCATTTTCACAGGAAAGAAACGGTTGACAATCACTGTAGAGGAGTTCCCTTGAAAAATGGTTTTGAACATGCTCCAGTTGCAAAGATGGCTTTCAGAAACTGATCTTGCCTGGCAACCTTAATTCTGTGTTTCCATTAAACTCGTTAGCATAATTTTAGATGTGTAATCACAGTAAAAAATTTAAATGGCTTCTGACTCATTTTCTTAATATTAGGCAAACACTCATGACCTGCATGTGGGCACACCCCCTCACCCGCACAGCCTCACATACACATTTCTTACTCATTTCACATGCTCGATTAAATTTTAGTGTTTAGTGCATGATCTTGTAATTAAGAAAATTTTCTTTGAAGAGACAATTATAGTTACAGATGTCAGTGAGCGGGAAGCTCAAAGCACATTTCCTAGTATTAACCTAAAGCCATTGCATTACTACTTAGAAATTTCACTGAAGTTTCAAAATAATAAAGTGAGAATGCTTATAAAAATACCAAGAACACTTTGCCTTAAGCTTCTGTAATTATTCAAATAGTTGATATGTCACTGCAGGACTTCAGAATAGACCCCCCTCCCTGTACCTACCTCTATATCCAATCTATAGAGTCTTAGGGTGTCTGGGCTACAGCTCATTTTTTTCATGGCGTACAAAGTTATTCTCTCTGGATACATCTTATTTACAAATTGGGAAATCAAGTACTCAAGGTGAAAAATGACTTGAGCAGGGTTGTACAGGAAGCTGGGCTAGATTTGGACTAGGACAAATGGACACCAGAATCTTGCCCAGCTTGAGTTAAAAGTATAACAAGAAACAGTGCCAGACAGGAGCAACCTCCCTTTGAGCTGTTGACCAGGGTCATCCAAGAGACACCCCAAATTACACAAGCTATTGCCCCAGCCCTTGATTACCTCCATTAAAGGTAAGATCCTACTGCTGAAGACAGGACATACCTTGGATACAAGATTTGGAGCAATGGAGCTGGACCTGACCTGGAAGCCACCTTCCCTGGAGGCTAGCTCTCATAGCTTTGCAGAGACTATGCAAGCTATTTGCTCTGTGATATTACATAGCATGTGCCATTGTCCAGCCAAGTTACCCAATTTGTTCATTATTCTCATGAGTTTTGTTTATCTTTCCTGCATTCCCAGCCCAGCTCCAACAGAGTTTTAGTTTCATCAAGGAAATGAAATTTTTACATTTTTGTTTACGGATATAACCAAATATGTAGAACTATTGTTTGGCATACAGTAGGCATTCACTAAGTATTTCTTGATTAAATGAAGGTTCTGGATTCAATTTTTGTAGGTTTTTATTTTTTAGTTTAGTTTTTTTTTTTTTTTTTTTT
>VZQC01004642.1:1754701-1783058 GCA_009823505.1 Rhizomys pruinosus | reverse complement strand
TAGCTCTGGGAGGTGGAGGTGGGCGGGGTAGGTGGGGGACATGGTTCTAGATCTGATTAGTAACATAATCTTGTACAAAAATATTAAAAAAATAAAAAATAAAATAAAAAAAGAAATAATGGAATCTGATTGATGTCTTAGATTTAAGGCCACACATTCACAGTCACCTGATTTTTGACAAAGGAACCAAAAATACACATGGGATAAAGGATTATTATGTTCAACAAATGGTGCTGTTCAAGCTGGATGGCTGTGTGTAGAATAATGCAACTAGATTCCTATCTCTCACCATGCACAAAACTCTATTCCAAATGGATCAAGGACTTCAACATAGGATCTGATACTCTGAATCTGATAGAGGAAGAAGTAGTGAATTCAATGGAAGTTATAGGTGCAGAGAAAGACTTTCTGAGCAGGACTTCCATGGCACAGGCATTAAGTCCAACGACAGACAAATGGGACCTCATGAAACTAAAGTTTCTATACAGCAAAAGACACCATCATTCTGGTGAAGAGGCCATTACAAAATGGGTTAGAATCTTTACCAGCTCTGTCTCTGACAGAGGGTTAGTACCTGGAATATACAAAGAACTTAAAAAACTAGACATCAAAAATAACCCAATTAAAAACTGGGGCAAGTAAATAAGGAGTTCTCAAAAAGATGAAAAGCACATGGCTGAGTAATACTTAAACAATGTTCAACATCTTTAGCTATCAGTAAGATGTAAATTAAAGCTATTTTGGGATTTTTTTTAATTTTACATTATTCCAAAATATGCATATATACATTCCACACATAAGTCAAAATTACAAATTCCGAAAATAAACTATAGGTTGATTCCTAAACACATTTAGAGATTCACATTTTAACAGTAAATTTGCATGCAGTTATAAAGATATTTAACTTTACATTCTTTTTTTTCACACATTGTAATTACCATATATGGATGGAAGACATGTAGTCATATTTTGAGATTTTTTATCTTACTCTGCTCAGAATGTTTAAGGTCCAAACCCAACAAATTCTGGTGAGGATATGGGGTAAACCATAATTTCCTGCTGGTGGAAATGCAAACTAGTGCAGTCACTTTAGAAATAAGTCTACCACCTGATCTAGCCATACGACTCTTGAGCTTATACCCAGAGGCCTCTCTATCCTACTACAGAGATTCCTGTTCATCTATGTTTACTGGTGCTCTAGTCATCAGAAAATAAAAACCTAGATACCCATCACTGATGAATGGATAATGAAAGTATGGTACATTTGGAATATTCTTCAGCTGTTAAAGAAACAAAATTATAACTTTCACAGGTAAATGAGGATGCAATTGGAAGCAGTCCTCTTGACTGAGGTAATCCAGACCCAGAAAGACAAATGCCTCATGTTCTGTTTTATAAGTGGATGCTAGCAGGAAATTAGTTAATGAGCATGGTGTGTGTGTGTGTGTGTGTGTGTGTGTGTGTGTGTGTGTTGGGGGGTGTCCTGGGAGGACAGCTAGAATGTAGTGATATAAAGGGGATTGGGGGGGATACTGGAGAGGGAGGAGTCAGAGTGAAAATGGGAGGGACAGGCAGTGTGGGAAGGATAGTTAATGTGAGAGGCCTTTAGAAAAAGTCATATGGAAACCTACCAAAATAGAAGCTTCTTGAAGTATGTACATATATATTATAAAGAGCTTAAAAGGAGTTACCCTGTACCAGGGAGACATGTACCACAGACTAGCAAATAAAAAGCCCAGTGCCAAGGACTGACTCCCTCTTTTGAAGCTATTGACCAGGGGTGCCATAGGCTGTCTCATAAGACTGGCCATTGCCCCTGCTATTGAGGAACTGTAGACAACTACTGGGAGAAGGATAACGTTATCAGTTTCTTTAAGGGTGTGACTTAGGGCAGGTTGACCAAACTCCAGTGACTAGACCCACACTGAAGGGCATGTCTAGACATAAACTTTTCTACAGGCCTTAAAAGTATATACAATAAAGTGCATGAATTTGGGCAGGAGACCGTAAAGGGGTTGCGGATAGGGGAAGAACTCTAAATATGACCAAAATACAATGCATAAAATCCTCAAAAGTTAATAAAGTTAATGGAATTTTAATGTAGTTTTAATTTTCATTTCCCTGATTTCTAAGGATGCTGAACTGTTCTTCCTATGTTCATTGGCCATTAGAACTTTGTCTTTTGAGAAGTGTATCTTCATTTCATTAATCCAAATTTAATTGGATTGTTTGGCTTTTGATGTTTATGAGTTTCAGTGTTTTATATATTCCAAATACTAACCCTCTGTCAAATGTATTACTGACATAGAGTTTCTCCCAACCTATGGTTTGTCTCTTCCCTCTATTAACCATTCCCTACACCCTAGAGAATCTTGTAATCTTCATTCAATCTTATTTGTCAGTGCTTGGTATTATTTCCTGAGTTTAAGCAAAATAAGTCAGATAAAGAAAGACAAATATCTCTTGCTTTCTCTTATTTGTGAGATATGGTTAGAATTCTTTATAGATACACAAAATCAACACACACACACACACACACTTGACATGAAAGCAGAAGAGAGATTAGAGGAAGGAAGGGAGAAGGTGGAAGGGAGATTAAAGAGAGGGAACGGGGAGGGGGTTAGGAGGTGAACATAATCACATAGATGATACACTTTAAACACATTGCCTGTATTGAAATCTTACACCATGCACAATGAATATGCAGCAATAAAGTTTTTAAATAATCTTGAAAGTGGGCCTATTATTGCATTTGCCTTAGTCTGCTTCCCAGGATTTGTGGCAATTCCAGTCTGTTCTCTGAGTATTTGTATCTAAGTATTTTAAGAAATTATTTTTTCCTTCAAGGCTCTGTTTGGAATTTAGAGTGAATTCCCTCACCAGTCAGACCTGTGCTCATGTAGGATGGAAACAAATTTATCACAGGAATACTTAATGGTTAGCAAACCACAGAATCCAGGTGACATTTATTTGTGACATGTTTTAGTAGTAGATATAGCACCTCAGTTTTCAAATAGGGAAGCTATTTTACATGGCTTAGGAATGGGAATGACCATGAAACTTAGGATTTGGGGGTGGCAGGGAGATGTACATAGAAAGAGACAAGAGGAGTGGGGTGGGGTGGAGGGAAGGGAAAGGGGAATATGCCTGAAATGAATTGAAAAATGATGTATGAAATACACAAAATATTAATAAAAATAGAAAAAATTTAAAGAAAGAAATAGATAAGAGGAATGATTTCTGTGAATGTTGCTAAAGTTTAAGCTGTATATTGATTCACTTGTTTAAGTCCTTTCATCTGTACATATAATTTTGAAATATTTTAAAGAAGGCTACTTGTAGTTTGTTGTGATTTAACGTCTCATTGTAAATAAATTCTCACTTTTATAATTTACATTACATTTAAGATTCTGTTGTCTTTTCCTTAAAGAGTTCACCCCCAACTCATCTACTGTATAAAAATGGAATCTACTCCTGAACCAGAATAAGCAAGAAGAAGTTGCTCCCTGCTTAGATGGATTTGAGCTCCAATGAGAAGCAGACAAGTTGGTGCACACAGCTCTGAGACTGCCTAGGTTGAGCTTTTAAATATTAAAATGTTTCCAGGCTCTGGCTGACTCTGCTTATGTACTGGCTCATGCTCTGAACCAGAAGTCTGTTGTTAATGACTTACACATGAATGGTATAAGCTCATGTCGCTGCAGCACGAGGATGTGGACAACTTACATGTTAGATATTACAGAGGAGGAAACTAAGAATTAGGGATCTTCAATAACTCACCAGATGTCACAATGCTGGAAAATGACAAACCGTAACTCAGCATTAGCCTCTGATTCCCCACCCATGAGCTGAGTGCTCTTCCATTGTGTTCTCTCAGTAAAGTATTTACTAGAAATCCATAGGGTGTTTTGATATTTCTTTATTAAAATAACAAAAATTTCAATCCTTCCAGAGGCATATATGTATATATATATATATATATATGCATATATCTCGTGTGTGTGTGTGTGTGTGTTTAGGAGGTGGAGTTTGCAAAATTTGCTTATGACCTCGAACTAAGGGGAAAGCCAAAGCTTCTATCACTCCAGTAGCTTGAGCCATTAGATGATTTACACTGTTGTTCCTGAGCAAGTTACACAGTCAGTAGGCACAAAAATGCCCTGACACTCCAAAGACTCCTGGGAATCCATGGAGGCTATCTTCCACTGTTTAGTAAAGACATTGAAGCGGAGAACAGATCCTGGTTTACCCCAGTGTGCCCAGTGTCTATAAAGGAGAGGGGGTGAGAAGGGTCAGTGTCAGAAAAGGAGCTCTGAACACAGCGGCAGAGCTCTGAAAAACAGATTTGAACATGACACAGCGTTGCCCATGATGACATTTGGGACCGTGAACTTTAGATTTTGAGGATTGGAAAAGAGATTCTCCCTAATCATCTCCATAAAGAATGAAGTAAATATATTGCTACCTTCAGTTATGACTCAAGGCTTCTAGACACGTAAAATAATGAACATGTCATTCTTTCAATTATTTATGTGTATTGTATATGTCATGTATGTATATGTACACATTCATATATATTATGTATGTATGTTTATGTGCATTATATATGTTATATATGCATATATACATATATATAGTACATGTATATATGTATAGATGCATTCTTATATTTGCATAGATGGTCGTGTGTGTATACACATGTGGAGGATGTCTATGCAATTGCATATGTGATTATATGTTCACATGGCCTGCACATGTATGAAGAGGTCAGAGGTTGACCTCAAGTGTCCTTTTCAATCACTCTCCTTAGATTTGAGATGAGGTGTCGCTCTAAACCTACAGCCCACTGATTCGTTTAGACTGGCTAAATCAGTGAGATTGCAGGCATGTGCCATGACACTCAGTTTTTTTGTTAACATGGATTCTGGAGATCTGAACTCAAGTCCTATTCTTGCCTGACATGTACCCTACTGACCCATCTCTTGAGTCTCCAATGTGTGTTATTTTAAGCCAATAAGAGTGTGATAATTTGTTATAGTAGTAGGGAACTAATACAGGGGCTCAAGTAGGTTTAAGATCGCAGAGTTTGCCGGACGTGGTGGTGCATGCCTTTAATCCTAGCACTTGGGAGGCAGAGGCAGGCGGATCTTTGTGAGTTCAAGGCCAGCCTGGTCTTCAGAGCAAGTTCCAGGACAGCTGGGGCTACAGGGAGATCCTGTCTCGATAAGACCAAAAAAAAAAAAAAAAAAGATTGCAGTGTTCACTGTGGAGTCTGAGAAGCATGTGAGACGATCTGGGAAAAATATCTGGAGGAAATTGATTCTACAGCTAGGGGGTTTGTATACATATACTATAGATACATATATAGATAGATACATATGTATAGATTCATATATACCATAGATACCTATGGCATAGGCTAGAGTTCTTCTACCTCTCCCAGCCTCCCTGTCTTTATCTACCAACCTTAATACAAATGCCAATTGGAATAACTAGATATAAAAATTAAAACCCATTACACATGAATAGTGCCTGTTGGGGAGGCTGGCAAAGTAGCAGTAATGAGAGAGAGAGACATCTTTCAGTCATCTATCCATTCATCCATCTAGTCAACATTATAGAACTGGATCACTTTATTCAGCAAAAGGTGAATAAACCAAAAGTTTATTTTCAAGGAACAAAATCGGATCTTCTGAGTGCTGTGTTCTGGTATGAGCAAACAGAAGTGAGAAGGTGGGACAGAGTGCTGCCCTCTGACCCTTAACACCCCTCCCTGTTAGCTGTCTTCTAAGCAACTCATCCTAGTACAAGTTTCTGTCTCCCTGACTTTGGTGATGTTTGCCCTCCATTCCTGCTCCAGCTGCTCTCAGCCTTTCCTATCTGTGTCCTTGCAGCCCAGATGCAGTAGCTCAGATCCCCAGGGCAGCCTGGCCCTCCATGCAGTTTTCCCTGTTTTCTGTTTGATTTGAAGGGTTCAGTCAGTATGCAGCTTGTTTAATTCTTCGCAGAAACAAGTACCCAAGACTATGATAATTCTTTCTAGGCTGCAACAAAAGAGTCAGGACATTCACCTTCGAGGATCCAAATGAACTGTAGAGCTTGGTAGAATTTTGGTTCTTAAAAAAATAGGGATAAATGACATCAGGATTTAGTGATTTAGGGCCAGAAAGTGTTTCTTGGTTTGAAAACTTGCTGACCTTTTTAAAAGACTGACTTAAATTTTGTTATTTCTGAGATTTAGAAAAAGAATCAATTTGGGACTATAATATGTCTTTTTAGTTTGTTGAAGAAAGATTTATCTGTATGTATTAATTTCAGTTTCCTCAGTGGATGAAGGTTTGTTCACAGAATAATGCTGCTATGGGGATAGATGGGACCAGTTCTTAGGTGTTTGGAAACATTGTTAGAAAAGAATCCATATTGGACAGTAGCAGCATTTCCCATATGTTAGATAATCAATGCATGCTCTATGAATGCATTGATTCATATTCAATGAATGCAAATTTCCTTAGGGTCCGTGCCTGCCTCTAAGTACCATGACTGTGGACAAGTCACTTTGCCTCAAGCTCCGGTATTCAAGGCAGTGGTTGCACTGGATAGTGTCAGAGGTGGTGTATGCAAGTATGCCTAGAGCAGATGGGAAATTTGGGAGACATCATGCAGGATTGCACTTAACAAAATAACTTGGAAGAGAATCTACCTGGAAAGGAGGAATTGTGCTTCACTCCAGTAGAGCGAGGCTTTCTTATGTCAACTGAGAATAGCAGTAACATTCCTATGTAATGAGACAACAGGTGACTGTAGTCATAGTCAGAAAAGGATCAAAGCTAGGCATGGCATCAATAGCTAGGTGTCCTGAATGGATCTGGAAAACAGAAGCTCCCAGAATGTCAAACCATTAAGTAAATGTGCAATGTGTTAGAATAGTCAAGAGAGAGCAAGCATTTTCAAGAAAGACCACTTAGCAAATAATTTAATTTAGAGAGTTTCTGTTGGTGCTATTCAATGTTAGAGACAGAAACCTGCTATAGACAATACATAAACAAATTGGTGTGAAGAAAACACAAATTGGCGTGATTGTGTTCCAATGATTATTTATGAGAGATAAAAGTTGGAATTTTGTATTATTTTCATATGTCGGGAGATAGTAATTTTTTATGTTTTTATCCTTCTGCAGTGCTGGATGTTGGACTCGGGGCCTCATGCATTCTAAACAAATGGTCTACCCCTGACCTCTATCCCCAGTTCTGACTTTTTCAGCCATTTTTTTTTAAGGAAGTAAATTTAGGTTTATGGGCCATACAAAAGAAACACAAGCAAATAAAGCCATAGTTTGGTGACCCCTGGAATAGAGGTGTGGTGATCAGAAAAACACAAGACAGTGACATAACAAAGCCCTTGCCATCTCTGGTGAACGAGCATGCAAATCTACAGGGAAGTGGGCACAGGCCTCTCAGTGACTTGAGTAGGGTGACTCTAGCCAAAAAAGAGCTTGGACTGGGACTTGGTTATTTCAGTTCATATTGTAATTGAAAAAGGTAGCTAAAGATCTTTAAAAATTAAAAATAAATATATTAACCAGATATTGTATTACATCCTTATAATCCCATAACTTGGGTAGCTGAGATAAATTGCTAAATTTGAGACCAGCCTGGGGTATGAAGCCAAAATGTTACTAAGAAAATCAACACAGAGACACACACATACACCATATATATCACATATATGTATATATATGCATATGGTATGTTTGTATATATAAAATTATATACATTTTTCTATTCAGGACATTTCGCTATTGCCCCATGTATTATTTTAATGTCTTAAACTAAATAAATCTGTACACATATATACATATACATTCACATATATTGCAATGATATATATGCATTTGCAATTATATGTTCATGTATATGTATGCACACACATATACAATTAACTAGTTAATTGTTAACTGCTTCCTCATGCTATGATTTTGGTCCAATATTTTTTACTTTTCTGTAAATGGAGGAGATAATAATGGGTTGATTTGAGACTTGAATGGGATAATGCATGTGAAATATCTAGTGAGTTTCTAGTTTACATAAAGTGTTGCATAATACTGCTCATATTGTGTTTTGTTTTGTATAAAAAATATATATATTTGTATTATATAGCATATATACATGTCTATATGTAGTCATAGACATGTATATATGCTATATAATACAAATATATGTATACGTCAAAAAAATATTTATTGCACTAGAGATCCATCCACACATATTGCTTTGAATTTTGCATTTTTTACTTAATATGTATGGATAGCCAGGAGACTATATGAAGCAGGGGTTAAAAGCAGCAGTCCCATCATCCGATTACCTTGAACTTGAGTCTTGGCTCCTTTATTGTAAGAACTTGGTTGTTACTTCTGTTGACTAGGTCACAGGTCTTTTATGATATAATGATCATATCAGATCTACCCCATAGAGTTACTATGAGGACTGAATGTGGAAATAAATGGAAACACTGACTTCACCTTATATCTCAATAAGTAAATAAATGATTAGCATGCTAGCCAGCTTATAACAGGTAACCAAGTATTATGCTAAAAATAAAACTTGTATGGAAGAGAAATTATAATGAGCCGGGATATTTATTCAACTTTCTAATAAAATTCCTAGCATGGCAGCAAGAGACAACATATGGGAAAATGTATTTGAGGAGGAAAAGAACTGTTGCAACTTCTTGAGGTGGAAAAGGTCCTGAGCAGACACACAGGCACACAGGGTGAAGCTGTCTCTCAGCAGCGGGCTCAGGCAGGGCATTTATGCAGTATAGTTGATAGAACAGTGTCAGAAGCAATGCCTTTTAAAGACATTACTAATCAGGAACCTGGATCTTCTCCAGATTACTATGCTAATTACACCCTGGAAATGCTTTCGAAACGCAACTTAAGGCCTATTTTAACCATAAATTATTCACTTTCGAAATGATCTCTCTGATATACGGAAATTTCTTCATGACAAAGGCTCTAACTTTCTACGTGATTTATGGAACCATCCTTGAAGAGGAAGCTTTCCTGGGCTGATTTATTGCAGCTTTCATTTTTACTGGAATTTAATTTCTGCAAAGGGTAATTCGAGTTAATTTCAGAAAATGTGTCTGGAGGTGCAACAAAAAGGAAAGAGTTTGTTAAAGAGCAAACTTTTAAACCATTAATCATTGGTCTGTATTTATATGTGCAGCATCAGGGAGCCACTGGGGCCAGATTGTCACATAGATGAATTAATCAGGTAAAGCTACAGGATGCTAAATGAGATGCAGGCAGCGTCTACTGAGTAGGTGCTCAATTAACCTGTCACAATCAGTTGTACGGATTTTCCAGGGTTTACAATGTGCCATCGGCTCTTAGCTGCTTGTCTCATTTAATTTAAACCAGCAAAATCCTATGAGGAAAGTGGCGTCATCACACTATTATGGCTGGGAAAATTTGTACTCCAACGTTTCCTTTGGAGATCACAGAGACCGAAGTGGACGAAATGAGCTCTCTCTCCTCTTGATTTATCCACGTTTGTGTGCCTGTGTGTGAGCTTTTGTGTGGGGGTACGTGCTCCTTTTCGATGAAAACACCAACCCTATAATAAGGCTGATGAGTAAATTAATCTCTATTAAAAGCATTTTTAAATGCTCATCTACTTCAAAGAGAAATGAGAAAGAATTATGAGTTAATCCTACTGTGTGCTGTATTTATTATGTCAGAGATGGTTGTTAGATTATACCACTTAAGAGAGAGAATTCCATGTAAGCTCATTGGGTGTCATTTTTATTACGTCAAAGATGTTCTCCAAATTGCAGTGTTCATTAGAGTGTTCTATGTGTTATGGCTACTTAGTCATGCATCAGTCTCCTTGAATCAGGGAGTGGATTCTTTAATATAGAAAACCATCCCTACATATCTTACCTATTTTACTATTAAGTTGAAACACAAAGGACTTTCAAAACAGGGTGATCTCACTGGTGTTTCATTAGGTTCCAACTCTAACAAATCCATTCTTTCTGAGTTCTTTTGTGGATATGCAGCCTTCAATGTTTGCCTAAGACAGTAGAGAACACAGACACAGTGAAAAAAAATGCATTTTCCCCTCAGAAGTGTGAACTTTTCAAGTGGAGATTATTAATGAGGGAATGTCTTACGCACAGGTCAAAATATAACACATGTTAAGGTAATAATAGAAAGCATTATTCTGAATCTACGATCTCAAGGCTTTGATAACAACCGTAGTGTTAATTGGTCATGAAACTATAACCATCAATTAGCCTTTTGGGGCATTGATACTATTTGTAAAAGAAAAACCCAATGTGCTGAGTTCCCAGGCCAGGTGTGGACACAATCCACCTATTAGGCAACCAAGATCTGAAATACACCATCTCTTCTGTACTGTTCCAAACATAAAGTATAAAATAAAAAATATAATCTATATGTGGGCACACTTTTAATGACATAAATGAATATTCTGAGAAGTAAATGAATATTCCAAGAAGTCTAAAGGGAATAGAGAGGATAAGAGGAAAAGAAAGACCAACTGTCATGTTTTTTCTCATATGTAGAATCTAGATTTAATGTTTTATATATGTATATATACACACACATATATACATATACATATATATGACTAAATTAGGATGAGGAACGGGAGAAGACGAGCAAGAGTGATGTAAAAAGAATGAGGAGATCAAGAGCTAGTACAATGATGTACATGTATAATAAAATGTGCAATATATGCCAGCTAAACAAAATAATAATAAATCACAAAGTTTTAAAGAGACCAAGTGAAAATGAAGATATTATATGAGCATAAACATAAAAAGACAACCAAACATCCTTTATAAGAAACAGAAGTTCTCAGGCTAGATACTACTCTCCAATTGAAACATATAATATACCCAAATCAAAAACTACAGAATGACTAAAATAAAAGAATGGGTAAGATATAACTCATAAAATTGAAAGGAAAGCAAGAATTGCAATATAGTAAAATGATTAGAAAAAATAGACTCAGGGAGAAATAAAAAAATTAATTGTAACTCAGGAAAGAAAGAAAAAGCTGTCGTCATGAAACATAAAAAGATCTTCTGCTCTCAATATTTATATGTATGATTTAGAACTTAAAACTTTTTCTTTCTAATAGAGTGTGTTTTAGTGTAGTTCTATGTTTATGGCAAAATTGCCCAGTAGGCAGAATTTCTCATACTTCTGTGGTCTATCAACTCGTCTCTCCCAACCCCGTCTCTCTCCCCTCCAATCCTCAACAATTCATCCATCTCTACTGTTTCCAGCAATTTTACCTTTTTCCTGAATATCATATAGTTGAAATCACGGCATGCGGACTTTTCAAATCAGCTTCGTTTGCTGAGCAATGTGCATTTAAGTTTTTCCTCTATGCATTTTCATGGACTAATAGCTCAAATCTTCTAATGTAGAATAATATTTTGTTTTCTGTATATACTGTAGCTTGTGATCTGTTCACTGAGTAGCTACATCTTAGTTGTAACAGGTTGAACAAGCATGACTAAAGTTGCTGTAACTTCCACGTTCTGGTTTTCATGTAGGTATATGTTCTCCAGAGCTTTGAATAAATCAATGCAAGAACAACCCATGTTCATGGATAGAAAAACTCAATATTGTTAAGGTATCTGTTCTTTCTACCTTGATCTATACATTTACTAGGATATAAATCAAAATTGTAGCAAATTATTTTGTGGTCATCGACAAACTGATTTTCGTTTTATACAGAGAGGAAAAATATCTAGTATAGTCAACAAAATATTGAAAGAGAACATAACAAAGGAACAAAGTTACTATAAATTTTAACTATAAAACAACAATAATCAAGACAAAGTGCTATTGGTGTACAAAGTAGACAAATAGATCAAAGAAACAGAATAGAGAGGCCAGACCCCATCCACATAAATATAGTCAACTAATCTTTGACAAAAGAACAAAGGCATTACAATGGATAAAATATAGCTTTTTCAACAAATTATTCTGGAACAATTGGACAGGCACAGGAAAATAAATGAATCCAAACATAGTTGTCACATCCATCCCAAAAATTAGCTCAAAGTGGGCTGCAGAATTAATGAAAAACTCAAAACTGCAAAAATTCTAGAATTTGATGAAGGAACATACATGGACATCCTGAACAGGATGATTTTTCAGATACACTGCCAAAGAAATGATCAACCAAAGAAACAGTTTTTAAATGAGTTCATAGAAATTAAAAACTTCTTTCCTGTGAAATAGATTTTCAAGAGCATATTTTCAAGGGCCAGATAGATGGCCTAGTAGTTAAGAGCACTTGCTGCTCTTATCAGGGTCAGAGATCAGATTCCAGCACCCTTGTCAGGCAGTTTACAAATGCATTCCACTTCTAAAGGATCCTATGTTTCTTTTGACCTTGGAGGACATTCATACACACATATTCACACTCACACAGACACACAGATACACATGCATAAATAAAAATTAATATATTTTTAAATATTTTATTTATTTTTATTTAGTGTGTTTAAGTATATTGGCTGTATGTGCACCCATGTTGTGCAATGTCCTCAAAGGTCAGAAGAAGGTGTTGGATCCCCTGGAACTGGAGTTAGCTGTCATGTGGATGCTGGTAGTTGAATCTGGGTACTCTCAAAGAGCAGTCAGTGCTCTTAACCACTAATTCATCTCTCTAGCCCCCAAGTAAATATTTTTAAAAAAAGAAAATTAAAAAGAGAAACAACAGACTTGAAGGAATACTTTCATAAGGCATATTTTACAAAACATTGTTACCCACATATAAAACCACCTCCAAAAACTCAATAGGGAAAGAAACCAAAGTTAAAAAGTGGGTCAAAGACTTCAACATATATTTCACCAAAGAAAGATGGCAAATAAGCCTTTGAGACAATGTCCCACGTAATCTGTCACTAGAGAAATGCAAATTAGAACAATGAAATACAATACATATTTATTAGAAATAAATCCAGAATACTTCCTAATCTTTCCAGGAATGCAGAGCAATTAAATCTTCCATTCATTGCTGATTGAATGAAAACTTAGTACAGTCACTTTGAAAGTCCCCAAGACTCAGCATCCTCTTACCTAGGACCCTGCAGCTGCATACCATTGTATTCACCCATAAGACTTCAAGATCTTCATAAACAAACCATAGGCAAGGTTCCAAAGCCTAGGAAAAAGTAAAACTCATTAATAAAAGAATAAGAATAAGACCGTAATTCTAAAACCATTAAAAAGCAAACATTTCAAATTCAGAACTTCATCTTAAAAACTTCTATAAAAAACACGCAGAGGCAGGCAGATCTTTGTGAGTTCAAGGCCAGCCTGGTCTACAAAGTGAGGTCCAGGACAGCTGGGGCTACAGGGAGACCCTGTCTCAAAAAGACAAAAAACAAAACAAAACAAAACACTGTTGTATACAAATTTCTTCAGAATTTAAAACACTTCATCTCAGGAGGCTCAAGAGATGAACAGAAGGTGGCACGTCTGGGAAAGCAGAAGGTTGGAAGATTCTAAGACCTCTCCCCATTTTGCAGAAAGAGTAACTGCTGGGGGAGGACGATCTGGGCAGCACACTGCAGAGAGGAGAGGTTTCTCAGACCTGTCCAGCTGCATGCAAGCTGGGCAGAGGTGCAGAACTGCAGCTTTCACGAGTCGCCACCAGTGCTGTGGGACTTTTGGGGGATGCAGCTGCTTTTCTGAGTCATCCCTGTCCTTGCAAGTAAGCCCTCACCCATACTCCTGCTAGTAACCCCATTAAAGTTTATTGGTTTACAAATCTTTACTTTGGTGTGCTACAGGTTCTCTTTCTGGGGCAACTGGATGTATTAGGTCTGCCATGTCACAAACACTAGCAAACTAAATTATAGATTATTAAAGAAAACAAATACAGTATTCAGGGTTGGTTTTTGAATGGAGTAATAAGATTGATTTCATGGTCCTGGAAGTTTCTAGGCATGCTACCTGAATTACTAAATGAACCATCAACCTTACCCACCTGTGACTCCTCTGACCAAAAATCGCCATGGCAAGATATGTGTGACAATGGGACAAATATGGGAGGAAACAACCATTTTCTAATTGGACTTAAGGTCATCTTCATAGGATGGAGCTGACATCTGACATTGCTGTCAAGCCCAGGCGGGTCGCAGGGCATAAGAGAGAGCATAAAACTGGATTTCTGATAAATAAATATAGGATTAAGCTGAGTCCTAATGTCTTATTGTTATACCCTAGATTAATGCATTTCTCAACTCTCACCAAACTTCCTTATGGCACAAATGGTGACTAACACTGAAACCTGCAACTGTCCAACATACAGAGAACAAGAAGCCAGATTGCTCATCACTGAATAGGACCCTATCTGAAACTTCTGCCTCCCAAGACTCAGGGGTCACCAGGGAATAGGGGCGGAGACACTGCAGGAGCCAGAGGAGGTGAATGACCACAAGGAAATGGTTTTCCAGCTGACCACTCACTCACATGAACTCCCAGCAAAGGTGACAGCAGCACGCACAAGTCCCATGCGAGCCCCAACCAGACAAAATCCCAGCATAGATGTGGGGAAGTGAGTAAGAAACTTCGATCCTCCCTGAGAAACTATTGGAAACTGGTGGCTGCTGGGAAGGAAGAGTCAGTTTCTTTCAAACATGGGACTCTTGGCAGGTTAACCAGGCTCCAGTGGATAGACGCACACTGAATGGCATTTGGTGACACAAATTAAACACTATAGGACACACACACACACGCACACACACACACACAATGTAATAGTGTACACTAAATCTGGCAGGGAGTAGTAAGAGGAGGCATGGATAGAGGGGTATCTAAATACAATAAAAATATATGAAAAGTCATAAAAATTTAATAAAAATGATTAAATAAACAGACCATTTCTACCACGTACAGCATTATTCAGCCTAAGGGAGAAAATGGCGCGTGGGCACATCTGTAATTAATCCTCAGTCAGAGGATCCGGTAGCACTCATCTTTAATTCATGTTATCAAAAGGTCTTTGCTAACTAAGTCTAGGAGACTATTCCAGTTTAATTAGCAAAAGCTACAATGTACAGTGGTCACATGAAAAACCAACTGCTGCTGTCCAGTGTATGTAAAAAGAATTATCCCTTCCCGTTGCTTCCTGCTGGGCGACGCAAAGCAGTCTGGTACACTTTCTCATGGTGGAAGTCTAAATGCTGGTCAGTCATACAGCAGTCCATCAGAACTTGATTTGTTCTTTGTCCAGCACTGATCTTTGTTCTGAATCTCTTTGAGATCCATTATTCATTACAGTGTTGGGTACTTACAAGCTGTGGAGCTTGAGAGATGGCTCAGTGGTTAAGAGCACCGACTGCTCTTGCAGAGGACCTGGGTTTGATTCCCAGCACCCACATGGCAGCTAAGAACCTAAGAACCATCTTTAAGCTGGCTTGGTGGTGCACGCCTTTAATCCTGTAACACTCAGGAGGCAGAGGCAGGAGGATCTCTGGGTATTCAAGGCCAGCTTGGTCTACAGAGTTAGTTCCAGGCCAGCTGGGGCTATAGGGAGACCCTGTCTCAAAACAAAAACAAGAACAAAACAAAAACACAAAAACAAAAAA
This sequence comes from Rhizomys pruinosus, assembly GCA_009823505.1. Lineage (NCBI taxonomy): Eukaryota > Metazoa > Chordata > Mammalia > Rodentia > Spalacidae > Rhizomys > Rhizomys pruinosus. Next base: position 1,767,413 of record VZQC01004642.1, on the reverse strand, counting down.
ACAAGCTGAAAGTACTGATGCTGTTACTAGGAATTTTTTGTTTGCTATCCAATATTCATATAAATCTCATATAGAAAGTTACCAATACATGTCTCATCTTTAGACTATTAAATCAACAATTATTCTTGAAATTTGGTAGTAATTTTATTATTATTTTTCTTTATTTTTATTTCATGTGTGTGAGTGTTATGTCTGCATATGTTTAAGTGCACCCATGTCGTGCAATGCCTGAGGAGGACAGAGTAGGGTGTTATATCCCCACGAAATGTAATTACAGACAGTTGTTAGCTGCCAGGTGGGTACTGGGATTTGAGCCTGAGTCTTCTGTAAGAACAACCAGTGCTCTTAACCACTGAGCCATCTCTCCAGCCCAAAATTTTGTAGTAATTTTTACACTTTTTTTTTTTTGGTATTTTTGAGACAAGGTCTCCCTTTTAGTACCAGGTGTCCTGGAGCTCGCTCTGTAGACCAGGCCGGCCTTGAACCCACAGAGATCCACCTATCTCTGCTCGATGATACATTTGGGGTCTAAGCCCTGATGCCTGTTCATTTGGCCTTATTTATAAGAGAGTCATTGTGGATGTAACCAAATCAATGTGGGGTCCTATTAGATTAGAGTGGAGTCTAATCCAATAAGTGATGCTCTTTTAAAAATTAAAGAAATTGGAGAATGCAGAAACACTAAGGGGAGACAGGCATGTCAAGACTGAGGCAGAAATGATCTCTGATCTCTGTAACAATCCAGAAGACCATCAGGGACCATCAGAAGTTGAACACTGGGCAAGACTCTGCCTCAGAATTTGTGGAGGAGGGATGGTCTGCCAACACCTTGATTTCAGATTTAGCCTACAGAACTATGAGGAGATATATTTCATTTTTCCTTGTGTGTGTGGGGGGGTGTATGGTGTATTTTTATGAAGAACACACATATGAATATATGTGCTTGTGTGCATAAACCTGAGTTCATGCATACATGCATGCAGAAACCAGAGTGGGACTTCCTATACATTCTTCAAATTGGAGAGTGTGTGTTGTTTTTTTTGTAATTTGACAACTTGACTAGCAAAGCATCAAAATCCAAGAAGTGGATGACAAGGAAGCATAAGTGTGCGCTGTAATAACAACACTAATTCATTTTGTCCATTAGTGAAACTTCCTCATGCATGTCCTAGGACAATGCACACAGTTGCTCAAGCTGGACAGCTTGAGTTAAAGTCACCTTCTAGGTATGTGTGGCTTAATTTGCTGTATTTTAATATTTTCATTATTATGCAAAAGGTGGGGTTATGGACTAGGTTTTCTTCTTATCACTCAGTAGGTGATTTAATGAACTCTCCTCAGACAAGAACTGATTGCTAAGGGAATGTCCAGGTTTAGTAGAGGTTCGCATAAATGTAAGAAGCTGGGAGAGCAGAGATTTTAGGCAACACTGCTTTTTGATGAAAAAGCATGAATCTTGAATATCTACCTTTATTTCAAATTTATCAAATTTAGAGAAAGTATAAAGACATGCAACCAGCTTCAAAACAGTTGTTTTTTTCTTTGCACTAAGTTCCACCGTTATTTAGCACCACTTGCCTTTGGGTTTCTTTCCTTTCTAGGAAGCTCCCAGCTCCTACAGCCTCTGAGTGTGTGAAAACCAGAGGACTACATTTCTGATGTTCTTTCTGGTGAGTTCTTTGGAGTTTGGCCTTCAGAGATCACACAGTTCTGCCTGCACTTCTTTAGAGCTCTCCAAGGTTTGGCTTTCTTGTACTAGTACCATAAGCATCTCTGTTGAGTTATCCAGCTCCTTTTCTGACTCTCTCTCTCTCTCTCTCTAATTTAATGAGACTATATGAGGGAACCCAAACTCTAAACCTTTCTCTTTCTCTGTACTGTCATCAATTCATAAAAAGATGATTGAAAGATTGTTGGACTACCTAGGCTGTGTCATGGAGGCCAGTGCAGGAAGATCAAGACAGGACACATGCTTGCTGGACCTCATTTGGGTGACCATGGGAGGGACCCCAGTGTGGAGCTATTTATTTATTTATGTATGTATATATATATATATATATATATATATGCTATACAAGTTGGAGAAAAAAATGGAATTTCCATGTTAAAATATCACTGTATTTTGATGCTTTTTTGGCATCACAACTTTCATTTATGTTATTTTGATATGTTATAAAGTTCAACTTAAAATTAAAAAAATAATAAAATTTTAAAAAAGGATGATTGAACTCATCATCTATGCTTTCTTCCCTATATATCTCAATACAGGCCCAACCATGAAGGCACTGAAAGCCAGACCTATATATATGTATGTACACACACACACACACACACACACACACAACATGGAACATTGTAGAGGTCAGAGGACAACTTTGTGGAGTCACTCCTCTCCCCCAGCACAGTATGGGTTCTGGGGATTGAACTCAGGTTGTTGGTCCTGATAGTAAACACCTCTATCCACTCAGGCATCTTTCTGGCCTCAAGATATTTATTTAATCACAGTTCTGAAAGTGCAAGCTGCAGGAAACACATCTGATGATGGTCTTCTTGATGACAATATAGCAAGACAACACATGGTCTCATGTGCCGTGGTCTCTCTTCCTATAAAGACGCCTGAACCTCATTATGGAGCTCTACTTCAATTACCTTGTCTAACCCTAATCAATTTTTGTCTAAACACATTGAATTAAGTTCGTACCCTCTTATCACCTTCATATACGATTCTGGAGGTTAAACTCCTGCACGAATTCAAGGGGACAAATCATATTGAAACTGTAGCACCATGGGACTATGACCAGGAGACATCAGAAACAGCTCATAACTCTCTTTCCTCCCTGAGCCTGCATGTGGCCTTAGACTCTTCTGGAAGGAAGTTCCATAAAATTATTAGCAACTGACCATATTTTCATGCAACATGAAAACAGTTTCCGTCTTTGCTTTCAGTGTCATCGACAGTGGAAATAAGTTATTTGGCTTGTTAGGTAGTGATTCTAGCAACTCCTCCTGCTGTGGGCCTGACCATGATGGCCTTTCTGAGCTGTGGTTCTAATTTTGCTTGTTTTCCTTTGGTTTTGTTCTCATCTCTCACTTTAAAGTTCCCCTTTCATGATCTCTAGACTTGCCCAAATAAACAGATTTGGAAGTGTTTGATCATTCTTACCAATATAACAATAGAGATCTTCGTAAATGCCATGGCATTAAATTTTGTGTGTGTGTGTGTGTGTGTGTGTATACATTCATTCCTTGGTGGCTTTTATCTTAGAAATAACATAAAAGACAGCGTTTCTGCCTTCTAAAACTTTTGTAATTTAAAAAAAATACATATTTAAGAAAGTACTTATTTGGTCATCATGAGAAATGTGGCTTGTTGAAACTCTTACCATTTTTAAAGCCATAGTCCGAGATACATATAAAGCATATGTCTATCTAAAGAAAGATGACATCATGAACTTTGCAGGTAAATGGATGGAGCTAGAAGATATGCTGAGTGGGCCGGGCGTGTGGCGCATGCCTTTAAATCCTAGCCAGCTTGGGAGGCAGAAGGAGGCAGGGATCTTTGTAGGTTCAAGGCCCAGGCCTGTCTACAGAGGAGGGGGGGGGGGTGTTTCCAGCTGGGGCTACAGGGAGACCCTGTCTTGAAAAGAAAAAAAAAAAAAAAAAAAAAAAAAAAGGAGAAGATATGCTGAGTGAAGTAACACAGTCCCAGAAAAACAAACGATGAATGATATCCCTCATCTGTGGATGCTAACACCAATTACCTAGTTGTGTGGTAAACTGGGCAACGTTAATCTGAAAACAACTGTGCTCTCTTTTTTTTGTGCTCTTATATTGGGAATCCTTTAAAATAAATAAATAAATAAATAAATAAATAGAAAAAAAAAACAAATCATACGTCTATCATTCCTTTGAAGCATACGGTCGGTCGGCAGTGTGGGTGACCAATACCAACTGCTATGGAACTCTGGAGCAAAGTATGAACATGTGTGTGACACTGGAAGGTCACTGCAGTAGAAGTTAATCCATTCACTCCTAAAACAAATTCAATGTTTATTTGGCACTTAGAAATACATTATCTCTCATTTCAAAACACGTTGGAAATTCCAACCACTTTTGAACATATTTTTTCCTCTTAAAATTCTTTAAAGTAATTTTTGCAGAATAAGAACACCAAGCAGATCATAAGATAAAGGCTGAAATTATTCGTGTTACCTGACAATTCAGCACCCTGGCAACATCATGGTTTCTGATGTCAGAAGGGCCTGCCAGCCTCTTTTATGTGAGCCTTGGCAAGTTGGCAGACATCTCTGAGACTTGCTTCTTTATCTTATGAGTGCAGATAATGATCTCTATCTACGAGGAACTTGACAAGGACTAAATGAAATGAATTTGACAAGGACTAAATGACATATGAAAGCTGCGGCACATACTGTGAATGGCCTCATTCTTCTTATCAAGAGTAAAATAATATTGTTAAGGGAGCCAAGAGAAGCCTGTGCTTATAACTCACACGTCCATCCACTCATCTGTCCGTTCATTACCCACACAGTCAGGAGTATTTAATGCACCAAGATTTCTACACACAGGTTCTTTTGCAGGGCACTATACAAAATGGGTGGCAGTTATTCAAACATATGACTTTTTCTTTCAGTGATCTTATTGGGAAACAAATATGTACATAATTAAAATACAAAGTACCAAGACTTGACACATTGCATCACACAGGGTTTATAGGAAAACTTCACTTGATGTGGTAGAGGGATAGGCAAAAGCTTTCTGGAGAAGATATTCTACTCTTTCATCCTCTGGAAGAACCAGCCTAACAGTGTACCACCAAAATCTTTGTCCTATTTCCAGGAAATTAGTGTCTTTACTTTTAATGGACTGTCTCATTGAGATAGCAAAATAAATGAAAGATGAACTCCTTCATTCCCTCTGAAGGATCCCATGAGCCAGAAAAGGTTGAGTTTTGAAAGCAGCTGTTGGCTTTCTTCTCTGGCCATGCAACAACTGAATGCCTGCCTACCTCTTACCTGCTCGGGAACATCTCTATTTTGATTTTATATTAGAAACTGCTGGAGCGATGAGGTTTGAGGTTTTCCACATAATTAATATTTGTTCAGTTTCATGGTGATCATTCTGCCTTTCCTTAAACAGTTTTTATGTCATCATTCATTTTTACAATTTACCCTGAAGTTATTTTTATAACATGGTTAAATTTGAGATCATTGGAGATGTGTGTTTATAGAATTATAAAGATGTGTGTTCCTCTGCTACAGGCAATGAGTACAGAGGAGACCAGGCCCATCTCTTATTTGTGATGGTGTGTCTGTATACATGTTGGGGGGCATTATTGAGAGTTCATGCGTGTGCAAGTGACGTTGCCTCTGTGTGTGTGTGTGTGTGTGTGTGTGTGTGTGTGTGTGTGTGTGTAGGGCAGAAGTCAACCTTAAGTGTCTTCCTTGGTTATTTCCACTTTGTTTCCTTGAGATGGCGTTTACTTGATGTTACCTGGAACTCACTGGCTAGGCAGCTGACCTCAAGGGCCTGCCTGCCTCTCACTCCCCAGTGCTTTGTTTGTAGGTACATGCCATCATACTGGGTTTTTTAAACATGAATTCTAGGGATGAAACTGAGGTCCTCATGCTTATGTGGCAGGCAGTTTACCAACTGAGCCTTCTCCCCAGGCCTGTTCTAGTGTTCTTACTCAGAAAGTCCTTACTACTGCAAACCCAGCTGATTGATTTTAAATATCATGATAGGTGTAACAACTATGCTCAACAACTTCTAACTATTCCTTAATAGGAGAATTAATATTATTTTTCCTTTATATGCACTTACACATGCAGATATTCATATACATCATACAAACACATGCTCACACAAAATTCAGAACCATTAACATCTGGTACATGACTTTGCTGCTGTTATTTTACAATGTTTTTTGGAAAAGGTGGCCATAACCGGATGTGGAGGTGTACACTTTTAATCCCAGCACTTGGGAGGCAGAGGCAGGCAGATCTCTATGAGTTCAAGGCCAGCCTGATCTACATAGTGAGCTCCAGGCCAGCTGGGACTAAAGGGAGACCATGTCTCTAAAAAAGACCCCCCCCCAAAAAAGGTAGCCATGCAAATAGCTAAGAAGATAAAGAGATACAAGTACAGATAAGCCAAATTTCCTAACCATCTAAAGTTTCTTTTATCTAAAAAAGATAACTCAATTGCTTGTTTGTATAGCAAATATACCATCTCTTCTTGGCCTTTTGGTCCAGATCAAGGGAACGAAGGGCATATACAAACCTGAATTTCTCACGCACTAAGGACTGTGTCAGAAATATGATAGAGAACATTCTGATGAAGAAATATAGGATAACACACAAAAATTAATTTGGCATAGACTGTAAAGGAAAAGTTCAAGACTTACACAAAATGTATTAAACTCCAATGAAGACAATGGAAGAAGAGCAAACAAGGGGACTGCTTTGCCTTAGAGTTTGAGACCATCATTCTCCAAACAATTTACTAGTTTAACACATCAATTATTTTTAAAATAAGTTCACCCAAAATATTTCTTCTTGTAGATAACTGACACTAACTTATAATAAAACTATGTCACTTACTACATGGAGCTGGTGCAGAATCTTCCTTCCTCCTCTGTGTCTAACAATCATGGGCCACATCCTTTAAATCATCATCTCTCATGAAGGGATTTCCTTCAACTGGCATCTGAGTCATTTTCTCCCCAGGACTCATTCTGAGTTGTGAGGCAAGCATTCTTCTTCTACCTTTTTAAATATCTTTCCCCACCACCACCTCCTTGTCCTCTTCTTCCTCTTCTTCCTTCTCTTCCTTTTCCTATTCCTCTTTTCTTCCCACTCCTTTCTTCTTCATCTTTTTTCATTCTCTTCTTTCCTCTTCCTCCTCTTCCTCTTCTTCCTCTTCCTCCTCTTCCTCTTCCTCCACCCAAGCTATACCAACATTCAATGCATAGAGATGACTCTTCCTGGTCTGACTTCCTGATTGATTAGCTATGTTGGGATGCTTGTAGCCAAGCTGGGATCTGTTATGTCTATCAAAGTCATCTTATTTTATAAGACATTTATAAGTTCCCAATTATTAACCAAATGAGTAAATGAAATGAAGGAAAGGACTATCATTAAGGGAGTATGTTTATTTTAGAATGCTCAAGAAGCACCAGGGTTTCAAATTTTACATCCTCCCTATGAGCTATGGCTGATCTTTCTGACTCCCATTTCCTTTCATGACAAAATAGGAAAAGTAATTCCTGAATGACAAGCACATCCTGAAATATAAACCAGATGACATTTATAAATGGCTTGCCACTCAATTATCATAACTGACAGATAAATTTGATAAGGCAGATGAAAATGAAAATGATAGGAAATGATGGGCAAAATTCATTGAGTTGAAATTTTATAGGAGAGAGGGAAAGATTAAAAGAAAGATAAGTGAACGCCTATAGGATATCAACCCTGACAAAAATAAATTGCAGCCAGTGACATTTTAATATTACAGGTGACACTTTTTTTTTTTTGTTCTTTTTGAGACAGGGTCTCCCTGTAGCTCTGGCTGTCCTGGAACTCACTCTGTAGACCAAGCTGGCCTGGAACTCACAGAGTGTGTGCCTCTGCCTCCCAAGAGCTAGGATTAAAGGCGTGTGCCACCACGCCCGGCATTTATTTATTTCTGTATGTGTATCAATGTACTGTCTGCATGCAAGTTTGTGCACCCGTGTCGTGCAATGCCATGGAGGTCAGAAGAGGGTGTCGGATTCCCCTGGAATTGGAGTTCTCCTGGAATTGGAGTTTCAGACGGTTCTCGGCCGCCATGTGGGTGCTGGGGATCGAACCCGGGTCCTCTGTAAGAGCGGTCGGGCGCTCTTAACCGCTAGGCCATCTCTCCAGCCCTACAGGTGACACTTTATCTATTTATTTATTTATTATTTATTTTTATTTTATGTGCATGTATGTTATTCCCGTATGTCTCTAAGTACGCTCGTGTCCTGCAGCATCCATGGAGGACAGAAGAGGGCGTCCAATACCCTGGACTGGAGTTAAGGATGGTTGTTAGTTGCCATGTGGATGCTGGGATTTGAACCCTGGTCTTCTGCAAGAAGAGCCAGTGCTTTTAACACCCATCTCTCCAGTCCTGACCCTTAGTTTTATAAACCATAAATTCAGACCTAGCACAGTGTACCAATTTTTTACCCTGTCTCTGATGCTCATCAATTCTTTTCCTCATAGTTCTACAACTCTTTGCCATAACATGAATGTGGATGTCTTCAGCAGGTTACTATGCCCCAGTGAGGTATTAGCACTTCCAAAAGTACTCCATGATTTCATCTCCTTGCTATGCATTCTCATGAAAACGCAATACGGTATAGCACAAATGAAAAGGGGGTCCTGTGCCTTTCTTGTGTGTAGCTTCAAGACTGACATTAAGTGGGTGAGTGAGGCTGCTCAGATGGGATTTATTGTGGATTTCCACAGTGATTCCCTTTACATCACTCTGCATTCTGTTTTTAATAAACTTTACTAGAAATGTAACATGACCAAACAAGTATAATCAAGGTCATTGTATATGTATAAATCATAATAAATGGGATTAGATAATGTTTTTGCTTACATGAATAAGCTGTTTCACAGTTGATATTTATTTTTTAGCAGGAAAAATTGCAAGGGTGCCTGGATGGAGAATTTACGTTATCTATACAGTTGACCACACCATCCTGTCTAACAAGGGAAGGTCGTCTTTACCCCATGCTTGCACTGTGGCTGTTGGGATTTCTAAGACTGACCATCTGAGACCACACAGATGATCCTCCTGATCCTTCTTTACTTAAGGGTCTTAAACATCTATGTTTGCTGAGCCTTGGATTTCTTCTCTCTAACACAGCTTCTGACAGTGGAGTTCCTCATGCTTCTGACACGGAGAGGCAGTGTGTTCATTGGAGAATCCTCATCTGGCACGGTGGTCTTCAGTCACAGTTGGGAATAAAAGAGACACAGAAAACATTTCCATGGACATATAAATGAAAAAGTATTTGGTCAAAAATGAAAAAAAAATTAAAGGATCAATTATGTATTACATTGATGTATTATCAGGAAGGGAAAAGTCCAGCTTATACTAATATGCAGACAATAACATGACAATGAAAAAAATAACAGGACAATGTCTTAATTTTGAGTCTTCTACAAAATGATTTCTTCAAAATTGGAAGGTGTTGCCTATTTATATTTGGTAGATAGCTAACTAGACCTCATAAATCCTTAAAATTGGTGATTCTATTTATTTAATTTTAATTTTTCCTTTCAAAAGAATCAACAGATACACAAGTAGCTAAGAAAAGTGTTAACATGGGCTGGAGAGATAGCCTAGTGGTTAAGAGCACCAACTGCTCTTGCAGAAGACCTGGGGTTCGATCCGCAGCATCCACATGGCAGCTGAGAACCGTCTGTAACTCCAATTCCAGGAGAACTCCAGTTCCAGGGGAATCTGAGACCCTCTTCTGACCTCCGCGACATTGCACGACACGGGTGCACAAATCTACATGTAGACAGTACATTCATACACATACAAAAATAAATAAAATTAAAAAAATTAAAAAGCAAAAAGAAAAGCATTAACATGAAGATACATTATCCAGATTCACAAAACCCCTACTTCACAGTAAATTCCATAGATTGTTATACAGGTACCAGACATGTCTTTATTCATTTGTGATCAATTATCTCAGCTTCCAAAGACTTTTCTAAAATTTAAAGGAAAGTCTACCAAACTATGTTCATCAGAAAAAAAGAACCCCAAATACCTGCTACATCTTGTAAAACCTTCTGTAAAAATCAGGGAAAGTTGCATTCAGGTAAAGAAAAAAATATTACTTTATATTCCTGTCAAAATGTGAATCCCTGAACATGTTTTGTAATTGACCTATAGTTTATTTTCAGACGTCATAATTTTGGTATATGTGTGTCGGGCATGCAGGCATATTTTGGAGTGATACAAATTGGAAGGAACAACAAGAAGACTGGGTCAAAGAACTGATGGAAACAGTAAACTTCCCCAAACAATAAACTTCTCCATCCCCAAATTCAAAAAAGACTGAGAAAAAGATGAAAGACATGTATGGCATAATGCATGAGCTCTGGTGGGGTAAGGGGCAAGGAAGGGGGAGAGGGTCTAAAGTTTATTAAGAAATCTTGCATGAAATGCAATTAAAAAATCAGGGAAAAGAGCTTTAATGTAACTAATATTAACATTACTTAATCTACAGCTTTAGAACAAATAAGTATTCAGTTAGTTCCCTATGAAAATTATGGGCCAGCTGAGTGTTCTGTATCCTTTTAATTTCTCCAGAAATGGATGTCATCTTTTATTTCTCATGGTGTTGCTTTTTCAACTATGCAAGTCTTTTTCTCTATGCAAAAATGTACATCTTGGGGCTGGAGAGATGGCTCAATAGTTAAAAGCACTGGTTGCTCTTGCAGAGGATATACATAACAGATAACAACCATTCATAATTCCAGTTCTAGGGGATCTGACACCCTCTTATGACCTCTGTGGGCATTGCTTGATAGGGGTACACTTACACACATGCAGGCAATACACTCATAGACATAAAATAAAATTTAAAACGGCTTATCGCCTTACATTTTATTATTGTATAGCTAAGGGCCTTTTTGCATTCCTATATGCTGAATTTTGAAGATTAATGTTAAAATCTGTTATTTTAGTGTATTTAGATAGATCTGATTTGTATTTTATTTGTACATAATGTATTTTTTGAGTCTACTAATATATCTAAACTAACATCAGAAAACTCAAATTCAGTTTTGCTTATGAGCTAAAATTTATATATATATTATAGTATAGATATATATCTCAGAAATCAGCTGTCCCTAGTTCTATTCTGACCTTTTTGTCAGTCACTGGCCATCCACCTTCAGGCAGATTCACCTGCTGAAATAGATGACACCACAAGTTCTGGGACCTGATCTGTATTGGCAGCAGACAGGAAGGGTCCAAATGTAATAAATGTCTCACTCAGCAGGAATGTGCATAACTGAGGCTGAGCATATTGCTAGCTGAAGTTATAGCTACAAATTCTGGGAATTAACTTCCATGTAGAGTTTGATGTTTATTAAATAATACATTGGAGAAGTATCCATTTGGAATTTGGCATACCACTCCAAACTTCACAGTGCAGTTTTATCATGTAGACATGTATGTATGTGTGCTTCATATATTTACTGAGCTTGTGGGTCATAACACATACTGACTTAGGACTAGGGATTCAAAGATGAAAGATTGGAGAAGGCCCCAATCTTGGTGAAAAACCAGTACCAATAACAAATTACTTCTTTTTCAAGATTTTTAGCAATATAAATTAACAACAACAAACAAGCCTCAGACCTTAAGGTCATTTGTTTTTGGTAAAGTAGGTTGTTAGAGATGTGAGGTTACAGCTTTGATCTTTAGCTAAACAGTGTCATCAAGGGGCTGGAGAGATGGCCTAGCGGTTGGGAGAGCAGCGCCGACTGCTCTTGTAGAGGACCCGGGTTCGATCCCCAACACCCACAGGGCGGCTGAAAACCGTCTGAAACTCCAGTTCCAGGAGAACTCCAGTTCCAGGGGAATCCGACACCCTCTTCTGACCTCCGCAGCATTGCACGACACGGGTGCACAGACCTACACGCAGACAGTGCATTCATACACATACAGAAATAAATAAAATTAAAAAAAAAAAACAGTGTCATCAAGAACACTGATTCCGTTGATATTTTGGCTCTAGCATCTTTAGTGAGTCAGCAGTTTGCTTCCTCATTGGCACAAAATGGCCGATGCAGCTCTAAGCATCTAATTCTCACAGACTATCCTCAGAAATAGGGAGTAAATGATGAGGTAGCAGAAGGACACGCTTCCTCGGTACTCTGTATGAACGAAAGTGGGAGATCCTTTTTACAAATTTCCCAGAGGTTTCTTATGTTTCTTTGGCCATAACTGACTAGCCTCCTGAACTCTGAATAAATCATTCATGAATGAAAATGTGTTTGCTGTGATTGGTTTACAGAAATGTTTATCTGCACCCATGCCTGTGGCCACATGAATGGAATCAGTTTTGTTAACCAAGAGATGAGCTGTGGTAACTGGGTTAGGCAGTCCGCCCCCCCCATCCTTGACACAGGAGGGTTGTGTTCAAACAAACTCAGTACCATTTGTTGAATCCTTGCCTCAGTTACTGCTGTGTGAATCAAACTTGTACCTGACCCTAAAAAACCGGTAAAAGTGCCTGAGGCGGACACTCAAGCTGGGGATGAGGGAAAAATAATACCACAATATATTGTTTTATATAGCATATATATTAATATATACTATTTATAATATATTAACTATGTATAAGAAATAATTTATGCATATTAACCATATAATATAATTTTTATATAATAATATACATTATATGTAAAATAATACCACAATATATTGTTTTATATAGCATATATATTAATATATACTATTTATAATATATTAACTATGTATAAGAAATAATTTATGCATATTAACCATATAATATAATTTTTATATAATAATATACATTATATGTAAAATAATACCACAATATATTGTTTTATATAGCATATATATTAATATATACTATTTATAATATATTAACTATGTATAAGAAATAATTTAT
>VZQC01004642.1:1581421-1753585 GCA_009823505.1 Rhizomys pruinosus | reverse complement strand
CGGAGGTCAGAAGAGGGTCTCGGATTCCCCTGGAACTGGAGTTCTCCTGGAATTGGAGTTACAGACGGTTCTTAGCCGCCATGTGGGTGCTGGGGATCGAACCCGGGTCCTCTGCAAGAGCGTCGGTGCTCTTAACCGCTAGGCTATCTCTCCAGCCCCTGGTCTTTTTTTTTGAGACAGGGTCTCCCTGTAGCTCTGGCTGTCCTGGAACTCACTCTATAGACCAGGCTGGCCTCGAACTCACAGAGATCCGCGTGCCTCTGCCTCCCAAGTGCTAGGATTAAAGGCGTGCGCCACCATGCCCAACATTTTATTTATTTCTGTATGTGTATCAATGTACTGTCTGCATGCAAGTTTGTGCACCCGTGTCGTGCAATGCACGCAGAGGTCAGAAGAGGGTGTCGGATTCCCCTGGAACTGGAGTTCTCCTGGAATCGGAGTTTCAGATGGTTCTCGGCCGCCATGTGGGTGCTGGGGATCGAACCTGGATCCTCTGTAAGAGTGGTCGGTGTTCTTAACCACTAGACCATCTCTCCAGCCCAACATTTGGTATATTTCTACAGGTAAGCATCCACATTTTTTTCTTTCTGTTTTCTGTGTGGACATCTAGTTTCCCAAATCATTTATTGAAGAGCCTATCCCCATTATGTATTCTTTGTGGTTGAAAATTAGTTGATAATATATTCATGGTTTTAGTTCTGTTTTATCCCATTCAGTCCCGTTGGTCCATGGGCCTATTTTGATGCTGGACTACATATACTGTATGATCACTACAGGTTTGCAGTGTAATTTGAAGTAGGAAATATGATACCCATGCTTTGCTTCTCGTGTCCAAGACCATTTTAGCAACTGATATCTTTAGGGATTCCATATCAATTTCAGGATTCTTTTTTCCCATTTCTGAAAAAAAAAAGGCCATTGTAATTTTAACAGGGCTTTGATTGAATTTATAGATCACTTTGGGTAACATTTTCACTGATAATTTTTCAGATTAATGAACAGGAAAAGTTCTGAAGTCTTCATTATAACCCAAGAGAAGACTCTCTTTAGCCCTTCAACATTTAAATGAAGAATTGAAGATTTGATGCACTTCCTGTTTCCATCTTGTTTAGACACTGCGTGGAATAACTCACTGGTGCCCAGTGTTTATTAATGACAGAGTTTCTGTTTCCTTGTGCCTTGGTCATCATTCACACAATTTTTTCTTGCATGCTTCTATCAATAGGCATCCAAGCCATTTGCTCCCAGCCATTTAATAACTAAGTAATTGTGAGCTCTCTTGCTTCATGGTATGTTGGTTAGTGAGGAAAAGTATGGATCACTTCTGAATTAGTTCAGTCTAGCCACTGTCCAAATGGCATAAACATGTGACCAATTTCCTCAGCTATGTGAAGAATCAGAGCACTGGACACAATTCAGGCAGCACAGCTCATTACAGTAATTCAAATATTTCACTCTGCCCAAGCCACTTAGGGCATATAATATGTAATTCTGCCATACCCAGTGCCTTAAAGAAGAGCAGGCAAAGATTCCCAGAGAGCTGGAGCTGTTTTCTTGAGGAGAGAATACATTCTAAATCATTGTCTTAGATGTGTAAGGGCATATCAAAGACCCTTCCTCCTGGATGTCCAAGGTGCTTGAGAGATTAGTTTCCTTCAGGAGTCATGAGTGATTCTTCACACCGATCTGGCCTCCTAGATGTTTATTCTAGGTTACACAATAGAATATTGGGGGAAAGCAGAACCAAAGATTCCTGGCTTAAATGCTTGCTTGCTTTCTTTATCATTTATTATCTGTGTGACCAAGGTCAAGGCATTAATCTTCTGCATGTCTATCCTGCCATTTTTTAAATATATGGACATTAATGATGGCCTTGGCATTAAAAGACAGGAGGATATTCTAGGGAGAGCTAAGCCTAACTCAGGACGTGTAATCTAAATGAAGTGCCTTACCTATGGGAGTTTTATGGTCCCATATATGGTCAGTGATGGGGGTCATTCAGCTCAGGTGACCCCTAACTCAGTGCAACAGTGTTTGTACAATGATAAAAAAGGATATTTGTCAAAGGAAATAGGAACCAGAGAGGGATACAGGATCAAACTGCACTGAGCCAAATCTAGAGATGCTTCAGGGGATGATGTCAAGATCAATGATAACTTTAAGGTGATTTTTAGGTAGCTTTTGGGCTATCTGGAAGATAAAATATCCTATATTGACTTCTAGCTTTTGGAATTCTCTCTTAATTACTGCAAAATCAACCCTGATATCAAACAGTGGTCTCACTACAGAGTCATACATGGCAATGCCTTTATAATCATCTTGCTAATCTTTATCACACATTTGACACACTTCTGGTGCTGAGAATAAGATGGTCAGAGACTTAAATGTGATAAGGGAGAGGGATCTGAGCAATGGTTCAGTGGTTAAGAGTACTGCTCACACCGGGCGTGGTGGTGCACACCTTTAATCCTAGCACTTGGGAGGCAGAGGCAGGTGGATCTTTGTGAGTTCAAGGCCAGCCTGGTCTACATAGTGAGTTCCAGGACAGTTGGAGCTACAGGGAGACCCTGTCTCAAAAAACAACAACAAAAAAAAAAAAAAATACTGCTCTTGCCATGCATATTTTGTAGTGATACAAATTGGAAGGAACAACAACAACAAAGACTGGGTCAAAGAACTGACTGAAACAGTAAACTTCTGGCCAAAACAGAAAAAAAGGAAAAAAAGAGTATGGCTCTTAAGGACCTGACTTTGGCTCCCATTTTTCACATCAGTTGGCTCACGACCTCCTGTACTCCAGATGCCGAGAGAGAGAGAGAGAGAGAGAGAGAGAGAGAGAGAGAGAGAGAGAGAATAAATCTTTTACGAGCTTTTTTTTTTTTTCTTTTTTCTTTTTGTCTCTTACTAAGACTCAAGTTTTATACCTTAATACACATTGGAGGGGCTTGTTTCTAGCTACTACTATAAAATATTGACATTGGATTCTTAGTTCCTTTCATCCAATTCAACAACAGCCATTATAACAAAGATGGAGCTATCTAAAATTCTCTGTGAATATCCTGTAAGCATCCTGTGAGCATCCTGTGAGCATCCTGTGAGCATCCCGTGAGCATCCTGTGGGCAAGCATCCCATGGGCAACCCATGAGCATCCCGTGAGCATCCCATGAGCATCCCATGAGCATCCCATGAGCATCCCATGAGCATCCTATAAGCATCCAGTGAGCATCCCGTGAGCATCCTGTGAACATTCCGTGAGCATCCTGTAAGCACTAGTGCTGACTGCTTCTTCCACCCCTGCTCAGCCTCCTTCTCTGATTCCCTGAAGTATAACAATGTACCATGGGGAGAGAATTATAGAGCTTTGGCAAGTTTGAACTATGTTTCAAAAATTTTTCCTGTGACATGTTTAGAAAAAAAATATCTTTTGCCTCCTTATTGAACTGATGAATTTCCTTCCTCCTCCACTAGGGACTGCTCACCTTTCCCTGCAGCTCTATTTTGCATTTCCTATCACACTCCATCTTAAAGATATGTTTATTAGTCAATAGACTTTGGACTTTTGATGGAGAGATTGCGCCTGAACATCTGTACATCTGTATACCTGTACATATGACTAACATGGGACACTGCACAAGGAGATGGTGCTGGGCTCACTGACTGGCAAACGGATGCAATTTCTGTATCTGACCTAACATGACTATCAATGAACTCAAAGTCCTTGCTGTGCTCCATAGATTCCAGTTCTGGAGTCCTGGTCAAGTGTACAGTGAAACACTTTCCCAGTTGAATCCTTACCTGGACCTTGTTCCATACTTGAAATAGCGGTAAACAATTCAGTGGACAATAATCTGACTTCGGGTTGCATAGACTCAAACTGAGAAATCTAAAAGGAAATAGATTGAACATATATCTTCAAAAAAGTTTTTCTGGTTTTCATAATGTTTAACACCACACACACACACACACACACACAAACACACACACACACCTTCTTTCACTGCTTGGTTACTTTATCTATTTTATTTTTTTTTTTGTTGTTTTCGAGACAGGGTCTCCCTGTAGTCTCCAGCTGGCTGGAACTCACTCGGTAGACCAGACTGGCCTTGAACTCACAAAGCTTGCCGCCTGCTCTGCTCCCAATGTGTTTTTTTTTGTCTTTTGAGTACATGGTTCCTCGCTAGCTCTGGCTGTCTGCGGAAACTCCTCTAGGGTGGAACTCAAGGCTGTCCACTCCGGTCCTGCCTACTGGCTCAAGGGGATTAAAGGCAGGCATCACCACGCCCAGCTTGTGTGGATCTTAAATGTCCTTTCCTCTCAACTGTGTTTTTTAAATTTTTTACTTATCTTGTTTTATTGTATGAATGGTACTGTCTGCATGCAGGTGTGTGCAGCGCCGTGATCGTCAATGCCTCGAGAGGTCAGAAGAGGGTGTTGGATTCCTCCTGGAACTGGGAGATCGCCTGGATGTGGAGTTGTCAGACAGTTCTCGGGCGCCATGTGGGTGCGGGATCGAACCCGGGTCCTGCCATGAAGAGCGTTCGCGCACTATAACCGCTAGGCATCTCTCAGACCACCTATCAGCTTTTATAATTCATAGCTGATAGAGCTCCTCAAGGTGATGGAGATTTTAAGAGGCCACTGGGCATATGCCCTTGATAAGGATATTGGGGTCCTGACCTCTCTTCTTGGCTTTCTGGCTGCCACAAGGAGATCAGCATCGTCCACCACACTCTGCCGCCATGATTATGCTCTGTCTCATCACAGGCCCAACAGAGAAGGGGTCAACTGTGGATGAAAACCTCAGAACCCTGAACCAAGACAGACTTTTCCTCCTTTGAAGTTTTTATCTCAGATATTTTAGAAAAGCAATGGACAGCTCTTTAACCTACAGTTCAAGCCTAAACCACATTGAAGCAACATGCAGCAGAGAGCACACTGTAGAATTCTTTCCTAATGGCATCAGGGGGCTGGCTCTTTTGTGAAGGAAAACCAAGCTAGTTCATGGAGTAGAAGCAAAGAGAATTCTTTTCTCACCTTTGTGTTTGAAAGAATGTTCATGATTTAGTCTTTAAAGGTTGGGTAAGCGGCTGAACTTGAGCCCCTATTAATAAGTTAACTAAGCTCTTATTTATCATTCTCTAAAATGTGCTGCTTTCTGACAGTTTACACATGAAAAGATACACAGTATTGGGAGAGACAGCCAGTCAGAATGCCCTGGACTGAAGAATGAAGGGAATGCACGCAGAAGCATGACACAGAGAGGAAGAGGAAAGAAACCTGGGTGGTTTATGAACTAAAGAATAATCAGATGTAGAATGCACTAAGAAGCTCAGATTTTTTTTCATGTAGGAATTTCTATCAGTAAGGTGTTTCCCCCCCAAAAGTCAAGTTCTTTTTAGTGTAAATACCATGGTTTCATTCGTGTCAGCATTTTTCAAGTATTTGTAGGTGTATGCCAGGTATATTTTTATTTTAACCCATAATAATATTGTCTGCTTTTCTTTGCATTTAGACTTTTCCCTCGAAAACAAACATAGTGTACTGATTTTTATTAACAGCTAGTTTCATCCCTTTTTTGGGACAAGGCCTCACTATGTAGCCCTGGTTGGCCTGGAATCTCACTATGGAATCGGCCCGACTTAAATCATCGAGACTGGCTCCTCTGCTCCTGAGCATTGAGATTGACGAAAGTGTGTGTGCACTACCTATACTTGGCCATTTTCTTCCTCTTTTATTGCTTTCTCTTGGACCAGTTTACTTTAACAATAGCAAATATATTGATTCTAACCAATATTATAGCTTCCATTATTTTTTTATATTAGATTATATTATATAATATATATATACTAAACTTTTCAAACGAGAGCAACAACAGACAGATAATTTTGAAGTACCATCATCGTAATACTAAGACAAGGTTTTCAATGAGTTATCTAAGAAAAGTAGTATTATAACCTCTATATATTCCATATATGAGTATACTTTATATATATAAATATAAAAATACCACGAAATACTAGAGAGAAACACAGAGAAAGAAAAAAAAAATTATTGACTAATGAAGAAACTCTGATACAAAATAACGTTTTGAAGTTAAAGGTGTCAAAATTATAGAAATTATTGAATAAACACAATGGGATTTCAACAAAACCCTGTCAGAATTTTCATCTGGAATTTGACCAATAGGATCTCCAATTTATGCCAAAATTCTAGTTGTTAAGAAGAGAAATTTTACTTTTTTTAAAGAAAGTAAAGTCTAGAGAAACTCAAATGGAGAAAAAAAAATGTTAAAATTTTATTTATTTATTTTTATGTTAAGACTTATGTGTGCCATGTAGAGTTGTGCACCCGTGTTGGCAATGCCTTCAAGGCAGAAGAGGTGGTCGGATTCCCCTGGAACTGGGATTAAAGACTCAGGCTGAGGCCATTGTGTTCTGGGAATCAACCCAGGTCCTTCTGCAAGAGCACTTGGCACTCTTAACCACTTAGCCATCTCTCCTGCCTGTGATGACTTTTAACAAATGAAAATACTAATTAAAAAAATATACTATAGGATTAGAGATGAAGTAACGGACCCAAAGACCAAATCCTTTGTAAGAGATTTCTATTTGTGTTGTGTTGATTTTTCAGACAAGGTCTCTATATGACGCCTCAGGCTACTATAAGTCATGAACTTCCTGGTTTCCCATCCCAATTCTGGGATTGCTGGTCCACCCCACCATACAACCTCCCCCATTATAAGAAATTTTGTTAACCTATAGAAATTGTATATATGGCCATGGTACATGGAAACTCAGGACATAACAGCATGGTCTATTTAGTTAGCAAACATGTTGAAACAATACACGGAAACTTTGTTAAACCAATAAATTTGGTCCCAACCACAAAATCACTGTAGTTGGATTTAAAATCTACATATAAAAACTCAAAACCTCAAACTAAGGATAGGTTTTTGTGTTCAAGCCATGGCATCTATGTATTTGAAAGAATTTTTAAAAATGAAAACGGGGTCAATATACTAAAAAACTACTGAAAATAGATACTGTATTCTTGTTATAAACAAAGATAAGAATGTAAGAGAATGCTTTTGCTAATTAGCTTGGTTTTGCCGTTCCATGGTATATCTTTACACCAAAACACATTTAAATGTCACATATATAGGTACACAATTTTACCATGTTCATTAAGGTTCATATAAAGGGCTGAGAAGATGGCTCGGTGGGTAAAAATGCTTGCNGAGTTTTTAACATTTTTAACCTTAAACTATTTCTCCAAGTGTTTGTGTGTGTGTGTGTATTTTTTTTGTCTTTTCTTATTTATTTATTTATTTATTTATTTATTTATTTATTTGTATAAATGTACTGTCTGCATGTAGGTTTGTGCACCTGTGTCGTGCAATGCCAAGGAGGTCAGAAGAAGGTGTCGGATTCCCCTGGAACTGAGTTCTCCTGGAATTGGAGTTACAGGAGTTACAGACAGTTCTCGGCCACCATGTGGGTGCTGGGGATCGAACCCGGGTCCTCTGCAAGAGCAGTCGGCACTCTTAACCGCTAGGCCATCTCTCCAGCCCCTTTTTTGTCTTTTCGAGACAGGGTCTCCCTGTAGTCCCAGCTGTCCTGGAACTCACTCTGTAGACCAGACTGGCCTTGAACTCACAAAGATCCGCCTGCCTCTGCCTCCCAAGTGTTTTTTTGTCTTTTTGAGACAGGGTCTCCCTGTAGCTCTGGCTGTCCTGGAACTCACTCTATAGACCAGGCTGGCCTTGAACTCACAGAGATCCACCTGCCTCTGCCTCCTAAGGGCTAGGATTAAAGGCATGCATCACCACGCCCAGCTTGTGTGGATCTTAAATGTCCTTTCCTCTCAACTTTTTTTTTTAATTTTTTACTTATTTGTTATGTGTATGAAGGTACTGTCTGCATGCAGGTGTGTGCACCCGTGTCGTGCAATGCCTCAGAGGTCAGAAGAGGGTGTTGGATTCCCCTGGAACTGGAGATCTCCTGGAATTGGAGTTTCAGACAGTTCTCGGCCGCCATGTGGGTGCTGGGGATCGAACCCGGGTCCTCCATAAGAGCGGTCGGCGCTCTTAACCGCTAGGCCATCTCTCCAGCCCCCTCTCAGCTTTTATATTCATAGCTGATAGAGCTCCTCAGAGGTGATGGAGATTTTAAGAGGCCACTGGGCATATGCCCTTGATAAGGATATTGGGGTCCTGACCTCTCTTCTTGGCTTTCTGGCTGCCACAAGGAGATCAGCATCGTCCACCACACTCTGCCGCCATGATTATGCTCTGTCTCATCACAGGCCCAACAGAGAAGGGGTCAACTGTGGATGAAAACCTCAGAACCCTGAACCAAGACAGACTTTTCCTCCTTTGAAGTTTTTATCTCAGATATTTTAGAAAAGCAATGGACAGCTCTTTAACCTACAGTTCAAGCCTAAACCACATTGAAGCAACATGCAGCAGAGAGCACACTGTAGAATTCTTTCCTAATGGCATCAGGGGGCTGGCTCTTTTGTGAAGGAAAACCAAGCTAGTTCATGGAGTAGAAGCAAAGAGAATTCTTTTCTCACCTTTGTGTTTGAAAGAATGTTCATGATTTAGTCTTTAAAGGTTGGGTAAGCGGCTGAACTTGAGCCCCTATTAATAAGTTAACTAAGCTCTTATTTATCATTCTCTAAAATGTGCTGCTTTCTGACAGTTTACACATGAAAAGATACACAGTATTGGGAGAGACAGCCAGTCAGAATGCCCTGGACTGAAGAATAGAAGGGAATGCACAGCATGAAGGCCAGACACAGAAGGAAGAGAAAGAACCTGGGCTGGTTTATGAAATAAAGAAATAATCAGATGTAGAATGCACTAAGAAAGCTCAGATTTTTATTATCATGTAGTGAATTTCTATAGTAAAGGTGTTTCCCCCCCAAAAGTCAAGTTCTTTTTAGTGTAAATACCATGGTTTCATTCGTGTCAGCATTTTTCAAGTATTTGTAGGTGTATGCCAGGTATATTTTTATTTTAAACCATAATAATATTGTCTGCTTCTTTGCATTTAGACTTTCCCTCGAAAAACAACACATAGCTGTACTGACATTTTTATTACACAGCTAGTCTTCATCCCTTTTTTGGGACAAGGCCTCACTATGTAGCCCTGGCTGGCCTGGATCTCACTATGTAGATCGGCCTGGACTTAAATTCATAGAGATCTGCTTACCTCTGGCTCCTGAGCATTGAGATTAAGTGTGTGTGCACTACCATACTTGGCCCATTTTTCTCTTTTATTGCTTTCTTTTGGACCAGTTACTTTGAACAATGAGCAAATATATTGATTCTAACCAATATTATAGGCTTCCATTTTATTTATTTATATATGTATATATATAAACCTTTTCAAACGAGAGCAACAAACAGACAGATAATTTTGAAGATACCATCATAGTAATACTAAGACAAGGTTTCAATGAGTTTAATCTAAGAAAAGTAGTATATAACCTATATATATATATATATATATATAAATTATAAAACCACAGAAATACTAAAGAATTATTGACTAAATGAAGAACTCTGTACACAAATAACGTTTTGAAAAGTTAAAGGTGTCAAAATTATAGAAATTATTGAATAAACACAATGGGATTTCAACAAAACCCTGTCAGAATTTTCATCTGGAATTTGACCAATAGGATCTCCAATTTATGCCAAAATTCTAGTTGTTAAGAAGAGAAATTTTACTTTTGAAGAACAGTAAGTTAGATGGAATATCTTTGCAATATGTGATGACTTTTAAAATTTTATTTATTTATTTTTATGTGTATGAATGTACTGTGTGCATGTAGGTTTGTGCACCCGTGTTGTGCAATGCCTCAGAGGTCAGAAGAGGGTGTCGGATTCCCCTGGAACTGGAGTTAAAGACTCAGCTGCCATGTGAGTTCTGGGAATCGAACCCAGGTCCTCTGCAAGAGCAGTTGGCACTCTTAACCACTGAGCCATCTCTCCTGCCCTGTGATGACTTTTAACAAATGAAAATACTAATTTAAAAAATATAATATAGGATTAGAGATGAAGTAACGGACCCAAAGACCAAATCCTTTGTAAGAGATTTCTTTTGTGTTGTGTTGTTTTTCAGACAAGGTCTTACTATGCAGCCTAGGCTAACCTATAAGTCATGAACTTCCTGGTTTCCCATCCCAATTCTGGGATTGCTGGTCCACCCCACCATACAACCTCCCCCATTATAAGAAATTTTGTTAACCTATAGAAATTGTATATATGGCCATGGTACATGGAAACTCAGGACATAACAGCATGGTCTATTTAGTTAGCAAACATGTTGAAACAATCGGAAATTTGTAAACCAATAAATTTGGTCCAACCACAAAATCATATGTAGTTGGATTTAAAATATACATATAAAACTCAAAACTCAACAATAGATAGGTTTTTGTGTCAAGCCATGTGCATCTATGTATTTGAAAGAATTTTTAAAAAATGAAAAACGGGGTCAATATACTAAAAAACTACTGAAAATAGATACTGTATTCTTGTTATAAACAAAGATAAGAATGTAAGAGAATGCTTTTGCTAATTAGCTTGGTTTTGCCGTTCCATGGTATATCTTTACACCAAAACATCATTTTAAATGTCACATATATAGGTACACAATTTTTACATGTTCATTAAGGATAAATAAATAGGGGCTGGAGAGATGGCTCTGTGGTTAAGAGCTTGCTGCTCTTGAAAAAGACCTGGGTTCAATTCCCAGCACCCATAGGACTGCTCACAACTATCTGTAACTCCAGTTCCAGGGGAATTGATGCCTTCTTTGCTTCCATAAGCATTGCACAAACATGGTGTATTTACATGCAGAAAAAAATACTCATATATAAATAATTAAAATATTAAATAAAACTTTTTAAAAATAGATAATCTTTTAAAGTTTAAAAGACATATAGACCCAGGTTATGAACAATCACTTCACACAAAAAGAAACAGAATGACCCACACACTTAACAGTCACCTCACCAGCTCCCCAGTTTATACATGATATAGTGTGAAGAACTGTGGAGTTTCAGGTTTAAAAAAAAATGCCTTCTTAAATTGTAACTTAAGTAGTAGAACTTGCTGAATATGTATAAGGTCATGGGTACAATTTCCAGCAACACAAAAATTTTTAAAGATTTTAAAAGAATTGTTCAAATTGCATTTTAGAATCTGTTGGTAATTTTCAGCATGCTTGCAAAATGCTGAAGAGAATGTGAATATGAATAAGCTTTCCATAAAGCTTATGTAAAAGGTTGCAAGGCCTTTATGGATTTTTAAATTTAAATTTTTAAAATATTTTTTTAAAAGTTACTTTTGTGCCAACCACATATCTTTACCATCCCAGCACTAGGGAGGCAGAAGCAGGCAGATTTCTGTAAGTTTCAAGCCAATATGGTTGATTATTTTGGAGACAGGTCTCTCTGTAGCTCCAGCTGGCCTGGAACTTGCTATGTAGACCAGGCTGTCCTTAGTCTCATAGAGATCTACTTGCCTCTTCCTCCCAAGTGCTGGAATCCAAGATACACAGCAGCATGCCAGGAGTCAGCATTGGCCTGGTCTATATAGAAAGTTCCAGGTCATCCAGAGCTGAGACCCTGTCTTAAAAAAGAAAAAGAGTGAACACTGGAGAGGATGGCTCAGCAGACAAAGACACTGGCTACTCTTGGGTAGGGGGTGATGGTTCTAAGTTCACTCTTTATTCTTAGTGCAGCTGGATCTAAGTAAAACACTTTGAATTTTATCAGAAGCTCAATATACTTTAAAAAACATACAGGGTTAGGGTTGGAGGTAAAATACAGGTATAGTAAGTAAGAAAAGCGACCAGTCTAGGAAGCATTGGGAGGTGACCTGTTGGTTGGCTGTGACTAAATTGAGGGTAGATGCAAGTTGTAAAGGAGGCTGATTGCTATATAATTATGTACATGTTTGTTGGGATAGCTGTCCCATATTTTGTATATTGGAATAAAAATTTCTATGAATTATCATAAGTAAAGGTAAATATTCTAAATTAAGTCCTACTTATAAGTCATGTGGCTTCTGTCTTGGGGATTTGACCCTGAAAAGGTTAAGACAGGAGCCAGGAGGCATAGAAGGGGGAAGAAGGAAGTGCACTGTGTGGGCCTGTGGCCTCAAGCATCATTGTAGGGTGTTTTCTGTCCAAGATGGCAATAGAAAGACCTCATTTTCCTAACATACCACTCTTGATACTTTCTGTAAAGATGCTTCTGATTAAAGATTCTCTCATGAGGTATTTGGCTAGGAGCTGAGAGAGTAAGGTGCTTGAGGCCTGGCTCTTAGGTGAACTTAACTGTGTGACCTTGGGCAAGTCACTTAACCTCTCTATGCTTCAGTCTCCCTCTGTTGTAAAATGGGAGTAATACCTACCTCACAGGGTTGTTGTGGGGATTAAGTAGAGATAATGTCTGTAAACCATTTAAGGTTCTTGAAGAAGGCACTATATAAATACAAAATAATATCTATTAAAGTTGGTTTATTTGTGAAAAAAAGAGAGAATCTAATTTCCGTCCTCAAACAACCACATGGCAGCTTCCAACTGTCCCTAGCTCCAGTTTCAGGGGATCTGATACCCTCTTCTGACCTCTGCCAGGATTACATGACATTGGTACACTCACATACATGCAGACAATACAGTCACACACATAAAATAAAAAATAACATATAAATAAAATGTTAAAAATAAATAATAAAACATATTTTTTAAAAAAGAAAAAATAATTACGTTTGTCATAAAGATACATCTTGAATATACACATATTTGGTGGACATGGAAGAAATTTTTAAAGAAAATCTCACAAAATGTATGATCAGA
This sequence comes from Rhizomys pruinosus, assembly GCA_009823505.1. NCBI lineage: Eukaryota > Metazoa > Chordata > Mammalia > Rodentia > Spalacidae > Rhizomys > Rhizomys pruinosus. Next base: position 1,740,709 of record VZQC01004642.1, on the reverse strand, counting down.
ATGATTCTTGTAGACTACTGAACAGAGTACGTGTAGTTTTACTTCCCTTACAAACATCCAGGGAAGATTGTTAGTTCCTCAACGCTTGCTTGAAAGGCTGTATGTCTCTTAATAGTGACTCCATCTAACGTCTCCGGAGAACACACTAAGGTATGCTCTGTAACTACTAGCAAGCTTGGTATCTTGGGGCTGAAATTTATCAGCGCTTTGGTGCCTGCACCCTGCTGTTCTCCAAACCATAGCAAGCATGATAAAGTGTGCGTGAGGCTGACCTCCTGCTGGGCGCCTGGGACGCCATCAGAATCTATTTCCAAATATCACAAAAGACACCATGTGGAATCCTCTGGCTTCTGGGGCATCGGGCTGCATGGAGAACCTGTTTCGTATTATGGTTGGGAAATTATATATATATATATATATATATATATGTTTAACTATTCCTTCACTTTAATGGAACACAGATTTGGTTTGTCTTGGAGTGAATGTTAGGCATTATAATTACAATTTGCTCCCAGCGTCAGTGACGGCACACGGTGGAGTCGGCTTCCAAACCACAGAGGCAGAGAGGAAGGAGGACGAGGACTGAGCTGCATGTGTATACACACGTACACACATATACACATCACCCGCTGGTTTATTTGCAATTCATGACGCTGGAACTAGGAGGATTTTTTTTTTCCAGAAGGCAACATCCGTTCTCTGACAAACTCATAAATCATTTTATTTCTCTGCTATAAAGTAAAAATCATTTTTAAAGCCAGTACGATCTTTGTATCTCTGCTCACTTGGCAAATGCATCTCGTGCTGAAATAAAGCTGCTGTCAAGTTTGACGCGAAGTCCGCATTCCCTTCACGAAAGTCCCTGCAAGGCAGATCCGGAGGCGCGCCATTTTGGATAATGTCCGCGTGTCAAAGTGTTGCATTCAGCATTCTTGTTCATCTGTTGGGTTCTTGCTGATGTAACCCTTTCATCACTTGTGGGGCTTTAACATTTCACCCAAAGACTTAAACGTGATAGTAGATTCTGGAAAGTATCCAAACGGGGCAGGAGAAATGAAGCAGATCTTAGCTAAGGAGGAGCTGCCAAACAGCATGCGTTAACGCTGGGACTTTCGCGTTTCTCACAGAAACTGCAATTCTCAGCCAAGTGGGTATGGGCGGAGGGAACCGCTGTAGGCCGTAAAATGATTCAGTGGCCCATGTGTCATCAGTGGGACCTTTGTGTTCATTGTTCTTTCATGCGTCTTCCAGGGCTTTGTGTAGTTTACTCTCTGCGTCCATTTACATCTCAACTCATTTCATTCTGAGAATGAACCAGTCCACTCGGCGTTACTATATATTTTTTTTAATGATAAAGGTACTGGGCAAAGACTGCAAATTGCTTGTTCACTGTCTGGTTAGCAGGGGAGATCTAATTAAGTCTAGGGATCTGAACTCAGAACCTGTATTCTAAAAGATCACATGACATTACGTAGTTGTTTGGTTTGAAAAATGTCTCTCAGACTACTGCAGAATGCAAGTTAGTTCCCAACAGCCTAAACAGAATGGAGGTGACTGTGTGGTGTGGGTTAGTAGGGTCACCCAAAAGATTCCCGAAAATGTCTAGTTATATCTTGGAGGAGTACCAGAAGATGAAGAGATCTTTTTCACAAAAGAACAGAAAAACCATGGCTTGTGTTTGTAGGATAGTAAGAACTGTAGGGGAAGTAGCTGTTTACCATCATGGGAGAATTATTGTCACAAGAAGAGCAACATAAAGAAAGGAGAGGAATCCACAAGGAGTGTTGTGAAAAAAATGCTCTGACTGAAAGCAACTTAGGGGAGGGGTGGGTTCATTTCAGACTAGTGGTCATAGTTCATCACTGAGGTTATTCAGGGCAGGAACTCAGCAGAAAACATGGAATGATGCTGGTTTGTGTTTCACTCAGGCTTATTGCTTAGCTAGCTTTCTTATATAGCTCAGGACCACCCTCCTGTGGAGCATGCGGCATTGCTCCCAACAGTGGATTGGGCCTTCTTATATCAATTAATAACCACAACAGTCCCCTACAGCCATGCCACAGGCCCGTCTGATCTGGTAAAGATCTCATTTGAGCCGCCCTTCCCAGGGGACTCCAGGCTGTTAAGTTGACATTTAAAGCTGACTAGGACGGCATGTTGCCTTGCTTCCAACCCAGAAGGTCATGCAAAGCAACTGTAAGCAGCAAGGTCCCATGGTCAAACTTGCCTTTTAGAAAGTTCACCATGGCTGCCATATGGGAAGTAGACTGAAGCTTGGGCAAGGCTAGAAAGACCTATTAGGAATGTGTTGTATGATCCCTAAGAAAAGCAGAGTGCCAAGTGCTGAGATAGCTGACATGCTGCATTTCCGTCCCCAAGGCTCTAGCCAAGCCAAGGAAGCACCGAAAGGGTCCAAGTAGGGGCAAAGAATGTTCGTTCGGATACAGGCTTCCCAGAGGGACACACACTTCTTCCCATGTATACTAGGAAGTAAGCAAACAAGTGTTATCTAGAAGAGAACCTGCTCTCTGTACATGCATTTAGTCAGATATTCCTTGAAATGCTGATGATGCAGTCTAAGCTAGCAAGCTACAGGTCTCCCTGCCTTTGTAATCTACCTTAGAGTAAGCAGTATGGCAACGGAGCACCATGCAGGGCTTTAAAGACTTTTGGTCCAAGTAGACCTTAACATTGCTGCAGAGAGGATAAGCCTGACTAGAACTTTCTGAAGTCCAGGAACACCTGGAGAGACAAGTACTAGTGGTTTAGTCTGGGGCTGTCTGGGGAAATCCTGTAAGTTGGGTGTTGTTTGCCTAGACTTCCTGATTTAGTAAAAGAGAGGCGGTCTCTGTCAGTTCTGGTCATCACTGGACATTTGATTATGTTGATAAGTTTGTTTCCCTGTTGGCTTCCCTATTAAAATTTCAATAAATCTCCTACATATTTATTACCTCCAAGTAGGCATCTTGAAGCAATCTCTCCAACTGTTTGAATGCAGTTAGGGGTACTAACATATTGGAATATGGCAGAGAAGGGATGTGAGTCTGAAGCCAGGTGGTGACAGATAGAGATGGGTCTGACTCATGAAGATTTAGAAGATATGTAAATAAAGACCTGGATTGTGGAGATAAGGGGAGTAAAAGATGAGTTGAGTCTTCTTCCAGGTTTCTGACTCATGTTCTTGAATGGATGGATAATAGCACCTTTCGTGAAGAGATGGAGTCAGGTAAGGAAAAGAATCAGAAGAACTTCCTTGTCAGTATAGAACTGAACTTGATGTCTGAGTGTCACATGGAGTGCTAGAGATGATAAGAATCCAGAGGTGACTTGGGTTCATTAGCACATTGTGAGAGTTTGTTAAGACCATTGCTTCAAGGAACATGTGTAGAGAGAAAATTAGACCTTCAGCGCAAGTGTTCACAGGTCTTCAGAGCAGGAGAGGCTAAGCTCCTGAGCACCTAGAAACATAAGGCCATTTCTACAGCCTCAAGCTTCCACAGATTCCGTGAGTCATGGCTCACCTTCTTTTGGGGAATGAAGAACTATTGTCCAAAGAATCTGGGAGATTCTTGTAAAGTCATCAGTTTTCCTAGTGTCCACTTTTGCATTTTTTCTTATTGTTGGAGCTTTTACTGGTTCCAATGAAGGAGGACATAAACATATTCTAAAAAGATAAAAGTTTTGAGTAATTATTTCTGAAAATTTGTTGCATTTTATTAAATTTTATATTATGTTTAATGGATGTTTTGCCTGTATGTACTTAAGTGTACAGCATGCATGCAATGCCTACAGAACCCAGAAGAAGGCATCAGATCCCCTGGCACTGGAGTTACAGATGGTTCTTAGCCGCCATGTGAGTGCTTGGAACTGAACCCAAGTCCCCTGTAAGAGCAGTCAGTGCTCTTGACCCCCAAACCGTCTTTCCAGACCCTTAAAAGTACTTTTGAAGGAGAGGACATTTTCTTATGCTTCTCTTTGGACAGCCCACTGGTTTGGAGTTTATTTTAAATGACACAAAGGTCTTGGATGCAGTAACTCACTTTATTTTGTTTTATAAATCCAACTTTATGTTTCCATGGTGACAGCATTGAAAAAGCACTGGCCCCTAATTCTAACACTGCATCCAGTATAAAATAGAACACCAAGTAAGGAGGCGAAGGAGATTTCTGTGTTCTATGGATTCAAAGGTTTGGTTTATGTAATTATGTTCTACCCAGATTTCATTCGCAGCAGTCACTCTCCTTCAAAATAAATTTAATAAAATTGAATGAATGCCTGCCATCTGCCCAGAGGTCTTCTGGGCACTTTGATGGGCAACGTTCCCTTGAAGCTTCACAACAGGGCAACAGTGAGTTCATAGGCTTTTGTCCATTTTACAGATTAAGAAATTAAAACTTTCAAAGATGAAGTGATCAGGTTTCCTTGGCCAATTAGAGGAGAACAAGTATTTAAACACATGTGCACACATGCACACATTTTAAATTCCAAATGTAATGGATTTTTTTCTTCTAGTACAACTGCTCTGTTTCTAATACTAAAATATGGTTCCCATCTTGATGTTTTCAACTGAATAAATCTATTCCATTTAACTCCTGAACATCCCGACTCCACTGAAGAAACGTGTAAAAGAAATGGGTAAGTTCAGCTATGAATTTCATAAATGATCATTTTTGCATCATGTATATAGTTGATATAACCTAAATATTTAAATCTTACAGTAGCTACATTACAGCAGAAATTTTTGATTTCTAGTCTAAGGGAAGGCACTGGGCAGAATTCAAATTCAATGATTCTTTGAGGCAACTTTTTTTTAAATGCTCAGATTATCTCTAAGGTTTGAAAGCAAGGCATCTTGATATGAGCTTGGTTCAGGGATATGATCTTTTGTCTATAGAAATAGGCCTTGGCTGAGTATCCTTGATATCTAAATAGGTCCCCACACTTAACTCAGAGAAGTACATATAATTGTTGCTTGTTTCTTTGTCATATATTCACTATCTATTGAACACCATGTCTGCATATGAGAGGGGAATTTTTGTGTTTTTTAAACTGGATTTGTCAAGACAAAAGAACAAATAATAGAAAAGAAGTGAAATTTTCATGTGTCTATTTAAGCAATAAATTCTATACAGTGAAATTTTTTGATGAACACAGTAATTAAAAATATTTTATTTTTGTTTTATGTGTGAATAGATTTTGCACGTTAGTGTACCCATGCCATACAATGCCCACAGAGATCAGAAGAGGGCATTTGATCTCCTAGAATTGGAGCTACAGATGGTTGTTAGCTGCCATGTGGGTGCTGGGAACCAAATCTGGGTCCACTGTAAGAGCAGCCAGTGCTCTTAACTGATGATCTGTCTCTCTAGTCCCAACATAGTGAGTTAAAAAAAATTAAATGGCATTTAGAGACCCAAGTTTTACTCTCTCTCTCTCTCTCTCTCTCTCTCTATATATATATATATATATATATATATATATATATTTCATAGGCTTTTGTCCATTTTACAGATTAAGAAACTAAAACTCTCAAAGATGAAGTGATAAGGTTTCCTTGGCCAATTAGAGGAGAACAAGTATTTAAACACATGCGCACACATGCACACATTTTAAATTCCAAATGCAATGGATTTTTTCTTCTAGTAACAACTATCTATACATTCAAAGAAGCCTTCACGGGAGACTTTGCTTTGTTCAAGCCTTTAGCTAGTCTCCTATAACATTTTAATGTTAACGAGGCTCCCAGAGGGGTGATATAATTGATACAATACTCCTCCAAGGCTGTTCTGCACACTGCAGTCACCAGAATTGTGGTAATACATCTTCTCAGTGTCAGAAAGCAGTGCAGAGTAGATGCTGAACTCTGACTTCCTTGATTCTCAGAAGGCTTCTTTGAAGAAGGATGTTAATGGGGAGCTGACTTCAGAGCCCATGGGAGCAGGCCTGAAGTGTACTGCAGTTGCCTTTCAAATGCTTGAATGTCACTGGGAAGGAGAATCAACTCCATAAGCAAGTGCTACTGTTGAGCCATCCTGTACCTAACAGGCCTTGGATTTCAGCAAGGCCACAGAATGTGGTGGAATGACAAAGCCAACCTGAGTTCCTGTGAAGATGCTTTCTAGCTGGGTGAGACCTGAAGAGAATAACTTAACTTCTCGCAGACTCTTAGTGATGCCCAACGTGAAGCCAAGTAATAATCACTGCATCACACCATTGCGTGGGTGCCGGGGACCACACCAAAAGTACTTCATAAACTCTAGGTCCCTCAGAGCTTGCTTTTGAGTCTGTGGTGGTAAAGATTTAATGACTTGCTCTCCAAAGGGTAGCAGGGGAAGTTCTGGCTTGCAGCCTTTGCCTGTGTCTGTGTTGGAAAGTGTGCCATACTGATTTCAAGCTCTTAATCCGAACTAATTGAGAGCAAGATGGGGAGCGACGAGACCAACCCTGAGAGGCTGTCCAGGCTGTCCACGTGGGTCTCACCTCTGTCTACTTTCTTTCATGCTGGTGTATACCTTTTGGCAGAGCTATAACTCATTTTTTGCAAAATAAAAAATGATGTGCCTTGTCTCCTGGACCTCAGGTACTGAATCGACAACACCCACTTGGGGTTAAGGTGTGACAAGTAATGCAGCTATCCACAGAAAAGGGCAGCACCCCCTTTGCTTTCTCTGGAAGGATGTGGCCTTGAATCAGAGCATATGGCTGGATGAGGGAGCAGAAGCTGCCCTGCCCTTCACTGCCGAGGCCTTTGTGCAGTACATGTCCAGCTTTTAATTTTTTTTATTTTTTTTTAATTTTGTTTATTTCCGTATGTGTATGAATGTCCTGTCTGTATGCAAGTTTGCGCACCCGTGTTGTGCAATGCTGCGGAGGTCAGAAGAGGGTGTCGGATTAGCTAAAAAAAAAAAAAAAAAAAAAACAGAGAAATATGCAGGACAGTTATGGCAGAATGCATGATCTTGGTTGGGGGCGGGGGGGAAGGGAAAGAGAAATATGCCTGAACTGAATTGGAAAATGATGTATGAAATGCACAAAGCATCAATAATAAAAAAAAATGTTAAAAAAAAAAATAAAAATTAAATAAAAAAATAGATTGCAAAAAAAAAAAGAAGAGGGTGTCGGATTCCCCTGGAACTGGAGCTCTCTTGGAATTGGAGTTTCAGACGGTTCTCGGCCGCCATGTGGGTGCTGGGGATTGAACCCGGGTCCTCTGTAAGAGCGGTCGGCGCCCTTAACCGCTAGGCCATCTCTCCAGCCCCATGTCCAGATTTTTAATCTCATCTGGTGGTCTTCCCTTTTTAGCTCTCCCTTTCTAATGTACAAGTGTCTCCCCAGACCCTGAAAAGTAACTGTTGATTGAGACTCTATGTTCCCCAAGGTAAACAGAATAAATAAGCAGTAACTAAAAAAAACCTTCTGTGATCTCCAGTTCTGGTGTTTCTGTGAATAGAAGATGGCAAATCTACCACGGGTTTCTCTCAGCATTTGATTTACAGGCTGAAATGTATTTGGAGACATGAATGTGTATAGAACAAGCAAGGGTGGAGAAGTCAGAAAGGATATGTGGGATTGGCCTGCTCACTAACGCACTTGCCCGCAAGTCAGCAGTTGAACTGGTTGATCACTGAGATTGTTACGAGTTCACTGAAAATGTTCAGATCTGTCCCACATGGGACAGACTACAAGCCATTTCCACAGACGTTATCTCATTTGGATTTCCCCTTATAAGCTCCAAACACGTTGATCAGATTTAACAGACCAGGAAAGTATGTCTCAGAGAAGTTATTATTACAGGCTGGTAAAAGCGGTTCCCAATCCCGGGTCTTAGGGATATAAGGTTCTCGCTTTTTAAATGATATATCTTGGTTCTCTGCTATTAACTCATTCTTCTAGATAGTCTTTCCTGACTGAGGTGCCTCATATAAAATATAGAGTATGGAAAATAATGTAACTGCCCATGATCTATGCCCAAGGATACATCTGGTGTATTCTAGAGGCACTGGGGGAAAGTTAATTCACTACAAACACTGAACACTTTCAAGCAGTCATATAAAAAAATGCCACATAAACCATAGCCAGGTGCTTCCCTGCCCCATATCAATAAAATATTGTGACTCAGACCCATTCAGGTGTATGCACAGAGGCTTTCCTGACAAATCCCTCAGTGTTCCATCCCAGTTATCGCTATGCAGTGTCTAACTCTCTTTCAGGAAAATGAGATCAAACAAAGTTGGGCTCTTAGAAAATCCCTTGCGGGCTGGGGAGATGACTCCGGATAAAGCAAGCTTGAGGGTTGGAGTTCAGATCCCCAGAAACTATGTAAATCCAGGTAGTGGTGACAGGCCACCTGTAATCCCAGCACTTGACACATGGAAACGGGGATCTCCAGGGAAAGCTGGCTAGATAGAGTATCTGAATAAGTGAGTTTTGGGTTCAGTGAGAGGCCATGCTTCAGTAAACAGAGAGCAATCAAGAATGCATGCATAAAGGGGCTGGAGAGATTGCCTAGTGGTTGAGAGCGCTGACTGCTCTTGCAGAGGACCGGGGTTCAATCCCCAGCACCCACATGGCGGCTTAGAACCGTCTTTGACTCCATTTCCAGGGGAATCTGACGCCCTCTTCTGACCTCCGCGGCATTGCATGACACGGGTGCACCAACCTACATGCAGACAGTACACTCATACACATAAAATATAAATAAAAATTTTAAAAAAGAATGCATAAGAGCCAAACACGTGGAATGGCCTCGCTTTATAATATCAACCTCTAGCCTACACACACACACACACACACACACACACACACACACACACACACCTGCACCCATACATATGTAAGCAAACATATAGATGTGCATACCCCCCCACACACAAGCAACCTATTTTTAAAATATTTTATTTATTATGTGTGTAAGCGTACCATGTATGTGTGATGCCAATGGAGGCCAGAGAGGGCTGGAATTACAGACAGTCGTTAGCCACTATTAGGTGCTGGGAACTGAACCCAGACCCTCTGCAAGAACAGGCAGTGCTCCTAACTGCTGAACCATCTTTGCAGCCCTGATTTTTAAAAAAAAATAAAAGTATCTGTGCTGTTTCCATAGTGAACATACTGCTAATCTTCAATACTTTGTTATAATTTTACATGCTTTTCATACATGTTATGACTTGACTCTCTTATTTGTGAATACTAATGGACTGTCACCACTTTATGTTCTACAGACCTACTGTCTTCTTACTTCTTCACTTTTCTTCTCTATTTCTGAGGATTTCTTCTCTGCCTTTCACACCATAAACTCGAAATTACAGTATTGATTTTATCGTTTGCTGCTTTTAAAAATTATATTTTATTTATTTGTTTTTATTTTATGTGTATGAGTGTATTGAATGTAAAAATAAAAGTTCTTTGCAGCCCCTATCCTTTGCTGCTTTTAAAGCACCTTTTCAGTCTGTGATTGTATTTTAACTCCTTCTAGTATTTTCTCATTTTATTGAGCTCCCATTTATTTATGCCTGAATCTAAACCTGTTTCTGAGAAAAATGACTAAGAATATAAGGAGAAATGGCTCAGCAGTTAAGAGTACTGAAAGCTTTTAGAGAGCGCCCTGGTTACAATCTCAGCACACACATGGTGGCTAACAACTATCCATAACTTCAGTTCCAGGGTAGAACACCCTCTTCTGACCTCCATGGGCATTTCATGACACAGGTGCACTTACACACCTGTAGGCAGTACACTCATACACATAAAAGCTAATAAACTATTTTTTTTTGAAAAGAATGTGAGGAGGGTTTCATAGAGGACCAATTTGGGGGGGGGCACTTCAGAGCAGTGGCTATTTTATAATCATCTCATCTTTTATCTTTTTCTTTATAACTTGTTTTCTCTGACAGTGTGAAGTGGAGATGGTCCATTTCTACATACAGCACTTTCAGAGCACCTAGGCCTTTGTCTCTACACAGCTATTTTATCCATTGCGAGGACTGTGGCTTTTATTTCACAGGGAATGTTCTCAATTTCTGTTCATTCAACCTTGAAAACAGGTGAATGGATGAAGTCTGCTTTCCACTGACCCTTGAACACAGGTGAGTGTCTGACCCTGTCTCGCCTGCCTCCCTGTTCACCTGGTTTCTTATGCTGTAGGCTACAGGAGAGGTTGACACAGTTGACTGACTGATACAACAAGCAGAGGAGAGAGGGGTGAGCCCTGGGCTGTGGACAAGCTCAATGTAGCTTGTGCTCTGTGTTTGCTTAAACTTTTGTCCAAGGGTTGTGTTTAAAGGTTGATTTTCCATTTGGTTCTGCTTCTTGTTCAGGCACAAAGGGTGACTGTAAACAAATACTGGAGCCTTGTGATGAAAATTCTACTTTTTTTTTTTTCTAGCAAAGCTCTTGTACTGAGCCTTTTATCACCATAAAAGTATCTGAATGCAAAGCCTGCTGTTTGCCCAGTGTCCCTGCTTGCCTGGCTTAATTTGAAAATTTCAGGACACTGTGGATAGAACACTTACTTGGGATTGGAAACTTAGTTCTTACCAGCAGCATTTCAATTCCAAGTCCCATTTAGCAGAGATCTTAGATGTTGAATTGCAACACAAATATCAATCAAATAAAACCATTAAAACAGTGCTCTTGTGATCATTGCAATAAAGACATAGAAATGGGAGTTACACCCTCTTCTTACATCATGATTTCATTTAGGTGTTTTAGCTAATATTTGCATTTTAATATGATATTGGATGCAATAAGAAAGTAAAGGTAAGGGAGAATGCATATCCATCTATATTTGAGAAATATTTATTGGGGATTAAAAAGGACATTAGAGCCATTTAAATTCTTGTCTTCCACTGACTCACAATAGTGAAGCCCTTTTAAATGTTGGCCCTACCAAAGCCAAACTATTATTCTGCTAGACTGGGGTGGGGAGGGGAAGAAACAAACAAGAAGAAGTCGGTTTGGTACACCCTCTTCTGACCTCCGCGGCATTGCATGACACGGGTGCACAAACCTGCATGCAGACAGTACATTCATACACATATAGAAATAAATAAAATTAAAAAAAAAGAAGAGCCTTTTGCTGCTTTCTCCCCACAATCCAATGGAAGTCAAGCCTGTGATTTTTGTTGAATTATAAAGTAATACAATAAAGGGCTTAGAAAGCCCCCTAGGCACGTTGGGGAAGTATGAAGCATTACCTCATACTTTGATCTCTGTATGTATCTTTTTTAGGTGTATAGAACCATTTTCCTATTTTAAAATCACATATTTTCTCTCATTTGTGTTTCTAAGATTATCTCCAGAGAGAGTACACTGCTTTGCTTCTCATCTACCTGTGCCCCTTTTCTAAGCCTAGGGAACAATCTGCGAAAAGAAGGGGCATGGTAGAATGTAAGGGCTGGGATTGGGGTGAATGGTGAAACTACAGCAATATAGACTGGATGCTTATTTGATCAACTTGATTGTACATACAAACTCCTCCAGCTGGATGGTGGGACCCTGGGGCTGTGTGGGTTTGGGCACAACTGCTGGCAAATTGGTTTTACATGAAGGATGCTTGTATTCATAACTTATTACTTATTGTTAAAAAAAAGAAAAAAAAATGAAAGTAAATGTATAAAAATAAATTTAAAAAACCACATATATGCTATAGTATATGGTATGTTATGGTCATATGTATATAATATGTGATGTGAAAGAAGAAGCAATCTGCTTAGGAGAACAAAGGGAACTGATGTTGGGGGAGACTGAGCATAGAAGGCCATGGAGGACCATGAACAGAGTACAGTGTATACATGTATGGAGATGACCTTATGCAATGTAGAGTCATGCATGATGAATAACTAGAATCAATAGAATGAAATGTTTTTAAATCACATGAAGACACAAAAGGTAGAACACTTTTAGAAGATATAGAGCCACAGAATTCAATGTGTGTGGATTCATTAGGATGAAAGAATGTTCAAACTGAGCATTTTTTATATAAATCATGATGAATTTTGTGCTTTGAGAAAAACCATCTCTAGACCAGAAAAGTGGTCAGGCTGGGGAGGGTCAGCATATTATTATTATTAATATTATCATTATTAAACTTTTTTCATAGGTCATACATCATTTCTCAATCAAATCTAAAGTTGCTTCCCTTTCCATGCCCCCCACCCCACCCGAGTCCCTGAACTCTGCCATATATGTCCTGCATATTTTTCTGAGTCTTTCCAAAGTTTTTTTTTCATTTCTTTTGTTGTTGCTCTCTCCAACTTATATTGCTACTATATATATATATATACATACATACATACACATATCACTTGAATTAGCATCTTTTAAGAAGCCATGGTGGGCACGTTGACTAATGAAAATAGTTCATACAAAGATCTCTTGTGGGATGGAGTTTAAAGTACTTGGCTAATTAGAGTAATGACACTTACTTCAGTTTCGGCTATACCTTCAAGAAAACTGGGCCAATCAAATGTCTACTCCAGGCTCAGTACTGCAGCCAGGAGCCTGTGACTGTGGCTTAAAGTCCAAACCAAGGTGTCCATCTTTTCCTCCCACCATATCTGTATGGGGCCTTAAATACCAAACAGATCAAGTGTTTTACAGGTTATAGGAGAACTCTGTGTACTATTCAGATAAGACCATGCTAGTCTTACAGTGCGTTCTATAAATGAAGCCTTACAAAGGGGCTCCGTTTTGCTTACAACATTCACTTCACCTACTTCAATTTCTCTTGTCCTAGGACAAACACATATTGGGACCTAGTTGTACAAAATCCAGGCAAACATGCCCTTTGCTTTGCTGTATAGGATGCCCCTCTGAGGATGCAGAAATCTGCCTCTTGTTCAGATAAAGACAGTTTAAAACGTTGGATGCAGTTCCTGTTGAAAGCATTAACTTGGCGCTGGATATCTTACTGCACATCCAAGCTTCAGAAGACTGTTTTATGACTAACATTTAGGTTAAATCTATAAACATTGTTTATCGTTGACATTATTCCCCTTAAAAAAAAAAAAAAGCAGTAACAGCCACATCTGCCCCCTGCCACTTTGCCTGAACCGTGGGGAGGAGGCTGGTGGGAGGAGGGAGAGAAGCAATAATTAGATGGTGAGATGCTGTATTTCCCTGGGTCTTCCAGTTTTGCTGCTGGAGGGAAAAGGACACAGAAGGTCTTGCCTCAGGGAGTCCAGTGAGTGGAAATTGATGGATGTTCACGAACAAATCCCTTTCCTTTAGGGATGTTATCGTGTCACATTTCTGAAAATATAGAAGGCACTCTGGATAATATTTTCACATATGCTGATCAATGCAGCTGCCAAGAAAAACATGCTTTAAAGCAAGAATCCAGGAGAAGCCGCGGGCTGCTGTTAGCTTTCATCAGAATTTATGTGTTCGTGGTCTTCGTTCCTTCAGGATATTGCAAGTTTTACCTGTTTCCCTTCTCTGCTTCTTTCCACATCACCCTTGTCCAGAAAGGGATGATGGCCAACGCTACAAGTTTGATTCTGAGTTTTGCAATGATAGAGGATAACGGAGATAAAATCTTGCTCCCCTGTGGGTGAACAAAGGCCATACTCACACAACACACACACGAGAGAGAGAGAGAGAGAGAGAGAGAGAGAGAGAGAGAGAGAGAAGAGCCAAGCAAAACTGAAAGATGATTTAAAATATATAAAACAAAATCATCCATATTTCACCCATAGTGAAACGTGCTTTGCTTTCTTTAATTTATTTACATATCAGCACAGTCATTATAGTCTACCTTCAAAGTTTCAGTGCAGAAACTGAGCCAATGTGGCAATATTGTTGTGATAATTTGGTGTTCTGTCACCATGATATATACATATGACTGTGCTGGATAGCTTTACTGTCAACTTGACACACCTGTGTTGAAGGAGCTTCAGTTAAGGAATTGTCTCCATTGGACTGGCCGGTGGCCATGGTTGGGGGGTATTTTCTTGATCATTGAGTGATGTGGAGGGCCCAGCCCACTGTGAGTAGTGCCACCCCTGAGCAGTTGTTGTGTATTCTATAAGAAAACAGGCTGAGCATGGGCCAGGGGTGCAAGTCAGTAAGCAGTGTTCCTCCATGGCCTGTGCTTCAGCTCCTGCCTCCAGGTTCCTTCCCTGAGTTCCTACCTTGGGCTCCCTAAGTGACGAATTGTGACCTGGGAGATGTGAGACCAATAAACCCTTTACTCCCCAAGTTGGTATTGTTCAGAGTGTTTTGTCAGAGCAATGGAGAAGCAAACTAGAACAATCACCAAAAGCAGTTTGGCAGAGGAATGGGTTAATTTCCTCTTACATTTCCACGGCACCATGCATTGCTGAGGGGAGTCAGGGCAGGAACTCACGTCAGGAACCATGGAGACACACTACGGACTGGCTGGCTGGCTCTCTAGCTCAGGGCAGTCAGGGCAGGAACTCAAGTCGGGAACCATGGAGACACACCACGTACTGGCTGGCTGGCTCTCTAGCTCATGGTCAGTTGGCTTTCTTGCTGTGGACAATGGGCCGAGTCTGCCCACATCTTCATCAGTCAAGTCAGTCTCTCACAGACAGGGCCATAAGCCAATCTGATCAAGGAAATTCTTCAACTGAGGTTTCTTCTTCCCGGGAGATACTAGACTTTGCCAAGTTGGCAATAAAAACTAAGAGGACAGTTGAAATTTTCATTTATTGGCTCTCAGGAGTAATTGAGAGAAAGAATACAAACTATATTTCACCTACTTATTTCCCTATTTTGCATAAGTAGGTATAGAGATAAAGAGAGCCAATCATAGATAAAGCTGCAGAGACCATCTTTGTTACCCATCGGTATCTTTTTCCTTGTGAAGAAAACATTTAAGAATCTTGGACATGGCTGTTGACACTTTTGCAACTTTTGCTAAATTGCTTTCCCAGAGAGATTACTGAAGAGGTAAATGGGGACCCTACCTACCCCTTAATGTCTCATAGCAGTACATCTTTTCATGAACATGAGGACTTCTGTAAAACCTTCGCAGACATAAGGAGCAGCTGTGGAGGTTCAGGTCCCCTGCCGTTGTGGTGCCAGGCCAGTGAGGATGCTTGAAAAACCTTTTGTGATCACTTGTTCTCTCTGCATTGTGGCACCCTCTTCCTCCTCCTCCCCTTCTTTGTCCTCCTCCTCTTCCTCCTCCTCTTCCTCCTCCCCTTCCTCCTCTTCCTCCTCCTCTTCCTCCTCCCCTTCTTCCTCCTCCCCTTCTTCCTCCTCTTCCTCCTCCCCTTCCTCCTCCTCCCCTTCTTCCTCCCCTTCCTCCTCCTCCCCTTCTTCCTCCTCTTCCTCCTCCTCCTCTTCCTCCTCCTCTTCCTCCTCCCCTTCTTCCTCCTCCTCCTCCCCTTCCTTTGCCTCTTCCTTCTCCTCCTCCTTCTCCTCCTCCTTCTCCTCCTCCTCCTCCTCCTCCTTTTCTTCCTCCTCCTCCTCCTCCTCTTCTCTTTCTCTTTTCCCTCACCTTTTCTAAGAAAGTCTCAGCATGTTACTCAAATTGCCCTGGAACCTGCTATGTAGCTCAGACTGGCCTCAAACTTAAGACCTTTCTACCTTTACTTTCTGATAGCTGGGACTACATGCATGCTCCTCACACATAGCTATATTGTCTAAAAAGAGTTAAAATAGAGCCATTTGGGTGACAGGGAGATGGCTCAGTGGTTAAAAGCACTGGCTGTTCTTGCAGAGGATTCAGGTTTGAGTCCTGGGATCCACATGACAGCTAACAACAGTCCATAATTCCAGTTCCACTGGATCTGGTGCCCTCCTCTGATCTGTTGGCATTGCATGACACGGTTGCACTTACACACATGCAGACAGTACACTAATACACTTAAAAAATAATAAATAAAATATTTTTAAAATTATAGCCATTTTATCAAACTTTAAAATTGAGTCTTTTTATTCATGGATTATTTTATGTCTGGCTTTGGTTAATTTTTTCTGCCTGGTCTTGAACTCACTTTGAAGCCCAGGTTCACCTTGAACTTGTGATTTACCTGATTCAGTCTCCTGAGTCCTAAGATTATACCCTGCCCCCAACCCCTAGCCACATTCTTTTTAGTTTTTAGCCAACCTTTCTCTGGTTATTGACATGAGACCATCATTTGAAGTAGAAAAGCAATGGAAAATTTTATTAAAATATTCTGATATAGTATTTGCTCATTAAATAATTATTGAGTAAATGAATGAAACATTATTTGGGTGGCTTTTGAATGTTTAAAGAGCATCTGTTTTATTTAATGTTCATTTTTGTCAGCTAAACATTAGACTTATAAATCCTGGACTGCTAACTTGAGTCCTTACTAATTTGAATTCTCTCATCATGATCCTTGATAGTTTAAAAGGCGATTTTGATCTGAGATCTCCCAAGGCCAGCTGAAGCACAGGAAGGTAGGAAGGAGCTGGGTGCTTCAGCAAGGTTGATTGTTGTTTGATTTAATTTAGTTGTCTTTGGCTTAATTGGCTTTTGTGGCTGTGAGGCAGAGTTATCCTCCCAGCTGGTATAAAAGGTAGGGTTGTGTGAGTCTTGAGATCTGAGATCTCCCAAGGCCAGCTGAAACTCAGGTACCAGGCAGGCTAAAGAACACACCCCCCCACACCCCGCCCCGCCAACTGGGATTACGAAGGCATCTGAAGGAGGCAAGCAAACCAGCCTTCAACACAGTGAAGAGGCATTTGGGACTCACATTGGAATACAGGCAAGGAGAAGCCCATATGCCAGGAACACGAAGAAGAGACAACACAGGAAAGGGGCAGGATAATCCTGCACAAGCTCTACCAACCCTGTGGAAGACTCCTACCCCTGGGGATGGCCCAGGACACAGATATCAGAAACACAATTGTGAACATACTTAAAGAACTACAAGATTATAAAGAACAAATCAAAGAATTAAGAAAAGAGAATGAAGAACTCAAGAAGGACCTAGAGAGAGAGAATGACAAACTCCAGAAGGAAGCAGAAACACTGAAAAGATCCCATGCTGAAAAAGATAAGGAAACCAACCAGCGAAGCAAAGAGCTACAGGAAGAGATTGAGAAGCTCGAAAAGGAAGTCAAAATATGAAAAAAAACAGAAAAGGAAACGAAAAAGAAAATCACTCATCCAATCAAGAAGAAAGGAATGGAAAAAGCCTCAAAACCAGAATGGAGGAAGCAGAACAAAGAATATCAGACCCAAAAGATAACACAGAACAACTAAAAACCTCAAGGAAAGATTATGAAAAATTTAAAAATACACAAAAGTGGAACAACCAGGAACCGTGGGACACTATGAAAAGATCACACCTCTGCATCATAGGAATAGAGGAAGGAGAAGAATCCCAAGAGAATGGTATTGATCAGATCTTCAACAGAATAATAGATGAAAACTTCCCCAAACTAAAAAAAGACAAACCAATACAAATACAAGAAGCACATAGAACTCCAAACACACAAGATCAGAAAAAGAAAACTCTCCATGCCACATCATAGTTAAAATGCTAGACACCCAAAACAAAGACAAAATCCTTAAAGACACAAGAGAAAAACAACAAGTGACCTATAAGGGGAAACCTATCAAAATGACAACTGACTTCTCAATGCAAACTATGAAAGCAAGAGAATGTGGAGCAAAGCATTCCCAGCGTTAAAGGACAATAGATGCCAACCCAGGTTACTATACCCAGCAAAAATGTCGATTATAGTTGAAGGAGAGAGAAAAACCTTCCATGACATAAACAAGATGAAAGAATACATGTCCAGAAAACCAACTCTTCAGAGAATACTTGAAGCAATTCGAAGGACAGAAGAAAGGAGCAACCATCCCCAGAAACATAGAAAGAGAAATCAATAAAAGCGTAACTGCAGAAGTAAAAACCTAAACCAAAACTACAAATGGATAATAAGGCAAAAGGAAGCAACACAAACCTATCAGTCATAACCTTAAATATTAATGAACTAAATTCCCCAATCAAAACACATAGACTGGGAGATTGGATTAGGAAACAGAATCCATCCATATGCTGTCTACAAGAAACACATCTTTCCTTCAAGGACAGGCACCACCTTAAAGTGAAAGGATAGAAAAAAATATTCCCAGCAAATGGTACCAAAAAGAAAGCGGGTGTTGATATTTTAATATCAGACAAAATAGACTTCAAAGTAAAAGAAATCAGAAGAGACAGAGAAGACCATTACATTTTTTATCAAAGGAACAATTCACCAAGAAGATTTCACAATTATGAATATATATGCACCTAACTCTGGTGCACCAAACTTTATAAAGACAATTCTCCAGGACCACCAGTCACACACTAACCAATACACTCATAGAAGGGGACTTCAATACTCCACTGAGTCCTTTGGACAGGTCAACAAGACAAAGAATAAACAGAGAGACATCTGAACTGGACGATATGATACACCAAATGGACCTCATAGACCTCTACCAAATATTCCACCCTAATACCAGAGAATATACTTTCTACTCATCACCCCATAGAAAATACTCCAAAATCGACCACATACTGGGACACAGAAGAAACCTCCACAAATACAAAAAGATTGAAATAATTTCATGCATTCTATCAGACCACAGTGCAATAAAGCTCAACATCAACACCAGGATAAGCCCTACTGCATACAAGAACACATGGAGACTAAACAACACACTCTTGAATAATGAATGGGTCAAGGAAGAGATAAAGAAAGAAATAAAAGCATTCCTGGAACTGAATGACAATGCAATACAACAAAACCTATGAGAATTACTTTAAAAGAAGTCCTTAAGAGGGAAGTTATAGTCCTGGGTGCCTACCATTAGAAAAAGAAAGAAGCACCAATTGAAGGATCTAACACCTATAGCTAAACAGTACTTGAGAGGCAAGACACAAGATGAACCTATATGAAACAGACAGAAGAAATAACAAAATCCAGAGCAGAAATCAATGAAACAGACAAAAGAAAAACAATACAAAAAAATCAATGAATCCAAAAGTTTGGTTCCTTGAAAGAATAAACAAGATAGACAGACCTCGTAACCGGTTAACCAAAAAGAAAAGGAAGGAAAACAACTAAAATTTCAAACAATTGTGAAGAAAGGGGAAATATCACAAAAAACAAGGAAAAGATCCCAGAAAATCAACGGAATGACTTCATAAAACTATTACTCCTACAAGTTTGAAACCTGAAGAATGATGAATATCTGAAATCCTCGGGAATCACCAACGCTTAACAAAGAATCCGACAGCTCAAAGATCTATATTATATGAAGAAATTGAAAATCAAATAAGAACCTCCCAACTTTAAAAAGCCAGGCCAGATGTTTCACAGCAGAATATCTATAACATTATTAAAAGACTACATGACCGATCATCAGAGACTACGCCGAGATTAGTAGAGCAAGTGCAGTTCCAGGGTGAAGTCCAAACACATCCCTTGGGTTTGAAAAGATCCACGGCACTGCACAACATGGGTGACCAACCTACATGCAGACTGGAGACTCATACACATTAAAAAATAATTAATATAAAAAATAAAAATAAAAACAAGTTCGGGGAGAACGAAGGCTTTCCTTGCTTTTTTACTAACTGCAGAATGTGAAATGCATGCTGGAATATTAACAAAGATGGTTTTAATTCTTGGTAAGAATGGCAGCCTTTTCTCTGGAAACTTTTTAAAAGAAAGGTATAAACAATATCCAGGTGTGTTCAAAAGGAAAAAAAAAAAAAAACGGTAAAAGACGAACAACCTATATTACTTGAAACTGTTTTAGAAGGATACAAACAGATGGAGAATTCTCCCAAAACTTCCTTCTAAAGAAGCCAGCATCGCCAAACTATTACCAAAACCAGGGCAATAATACAATTAAAAAAAGGGAGGAAATTATAGAAGCATACTCCCCCAATGCCACAGATAATGCAATAAATCTAAGCAGGAATACTGGCATAAAATCGATACAAGATCCAACATCAAGAAGCTATCATCCCATCATGGACTAAGTTGATTCATACCAGAGAAGGTGCAGGGATGGTTCATACTCATAATGAAAATAATAAACATCATCAAACACATAAAATGGAATGAGAGACAAAAATCCACATCAAATCGATCTCAATACTGCTAGGGAAAAAGCCTTTTGCAAAATCCAGCATCCCTTCATAGTCTTAAAGTCCTAGGAGGGGAAAACATTGGATTGGGCAGTGGATCATTCCTCAATGTTAATTCAAAAGCAATATACAGAAAACCCACAGCCAAATACATCCTAAATGGGAAAGGGAAAAATAAATGAACAGACCAGAACATTCCCTTAAAAGGGTAGGAACATTCAGCAAAGGCTGCCCCCTGTCACCACTCCTCTTCAATATAGTGCTTTGAAACACTTGCTAAGCAATAAGGCAAGAAGGAAATTAAAGGAGTACTAATTGGAACAAGAGGAAAGTCAAGCTTTCCCTTTTGCTGATTATATGGTTTACTTAAGGGATGCTAAAAACTCCACCAGAAAATCCAAGAAATGATTAACAGCTTCAGCAGATGGCAGGTACAAAATTAACCTAAAAAATATCAATGGCCTTTCTTTATACCAACAACAAGCAACTGGAAAAACAATTCAAGGAGACTTCCTATTCATGATAGCCTCAAAACAATAGATAATACTTAGGACACAAACCTAACCAAAGAACACCAAAGATCTCTACAACAAAAAATTTAATCCCTTATGAAGAACGAAATTGAAAGACATCAGAGGGAGATGCAAAAACCTCCCATGCTCACAAATTTGGGATAAAATTAACAATATGTAAAAAATGTCCATTTTACAAAACCTCTTGTATAGATTTAAACGCAATCTCCCAAATCAAAGTCCCCAAGAGTCTTTCTGTCCCTAGGCTTGGGGGAGAGGAAAGGTCGTGAACATTCATTTAGAAGCACAACAAGACCCTGAAGCCACACACTGAAAAGAGCACAGTTGGGGGGATGTGTATAAAGACTTCAAAAACTATAAATACAGGGCTATGGTCATAAAAACAGCCTGGGGGCTGGAGAGATGGCTCCTAGCAGTTAAGAGCGACACCGACCGCTCTTACAGAGGACCGCCGGTTTCTATCCCCAGCACCTACATGGTGGGCCGGGAGAACCGTCTGAAACTCCAAATTCCAGGAGAACTCCAGTTCCAGGGGAATCCGACACCCCTCTGACCTCCTGGCATGGCACGACATGGGTGTACAAACCTGCATGCAGACAGTACATTCATAAACATACAGAAATAAATAAAATAAAAAAAAAAAACCAACGCCTGTATGGCACAAATAACAACAGACCTTGGCAACGGAAAAAACTGAAGTTCAACCTGAGCACATACATTTGGCCATCTCATATTGACAAGGGGGCAAGAAACACATGGAGAAGAAGACAGCATTTCAGCAAGTGGTGTTGGCAAACTGGATCACCACTTGTAGAAGAATGAAATTAACCCCATCCTCTTGCCCTGTACAAAAGTCACTCCAGATGGATCAAAGACTCTCAACGTGAAACCCCAAACTCTGAAGGCAGATAGAAGAAAAAATTGCAGCAGACTACAAAAGACATAGGGTAGGAAAAAACTTCCTAAATCAGACAGCAGCTGCGCAAGAATTAAGTCGACAATTGCAAATGGCAAACCTCATTAAACTTGAAAGCTTCTGATATCAAAAGAAGGAGTGAAGAGAAATCCAACAGAATGGGAGGAAAACCTTCACCACAAGAAACATCTGACAAAGCATTTATTTCCAGAATATATAAACTACTCAAAAAAACAACAGAGAAAGAAAACAAATGAACCCACTCAATAGATGGAGCAAAGAGCTGAACAGAGACTTCACAAGTGGGAATTAGAGATGGCTGAGAAAAACACCTTAAAATGTTCAACA
Source organism: Rhizomys pruinosus (assembly GCA_009823505.1). Taxonomy (NCBI): domain Eukaryota; kingdom Metazoa; phylum Chordata; class Mammalia; order Rodentia; family Spalacidae; genus Rhizomys; species Rhizomys pruinosus. The sequence continues at coordinate 1,718,822 of VZQC01004642.1, read as the reverse complement.
TCACTAATCATTATAGGAAAATGCAAATCAAAACCACTTTAAGATTCATCTTTCTTCAATAAGACTGGCTAGGTCAAAAAAACAAATGATACCGAGTGCTGGAGAGGTTGTGGGAAAGGGGAACACTCATCCAGCTGGTAGGATGTAAACTCCATACAGCCCACTATGGAAAGCAGTGTGAAAACCCTTGGAAGACTTGGAATGAACTTGCCACCCGACCAACCATACCACTCCTGGGATTGTACCCAAGACTCACACCCAACCACAACGAGAGATACATGCACGGCCATGTTTATTGCAAGCTCTCTTTCACAATAGCAAGGGCGCTGGAACCAAACCCGAATGCCCCTCACTGACGAGTGGATAGAGAAATGTGGTACATCTACACACAATGAGCAGTTCTATGCAGCAGTAAAGAAAAATTACTCTCAGAGTTTTGCAGGAAAATGGGCTGGAGCTAGAAGACATCATGCTGAGTGAAGTAACACAGTACCAGAAAAAAAAAATGACGATGGTATCCCTCATCTGTGGATGCTAGAGCCAATTATCTTAGTTGTAAGTTATTTCTTTGTGCATGGTCCCTTGAGCTTTTGTCCAAGCAGTTGGAGTAAATGCATATTGGGAACAACAACAACAACAGCCAAACGACAAACAGAAAGGACTGCATCAAAGAAACTGACTGAAACAGTAACTTCTGCTCAAAACAGTTCAAGCCTTCCACATGGAGAATATCGAAAAAGACTGAGAAGAGATGAAAAGCTTGTGGCAGAATGCATGAGCTCTGGGGTTGGGGGATATGGGTGGGGGACATGGGTCTAGATTGTAATCTTGTACAAAATATATATTTAAAAAGATTTATATATAAAAAATCACAATTTTACACTTTGGTTTTTTTTTTTTTTTTTTTTTTTTTTTTTGGTGTTTTTGTAGACAAGCCCCAGCTAACCTGGAAACTCTGTAGACCAGGCTGGAACTCACTTTGTAGACCAGGCTGGCCTTGAACTCACAGAGATCTGCCTACCTCTGCCTCCCAAATGCTGGGATTAAAGCATGCGCCACCATGCCCAGCTTGATGATTTCACTTCTACTTCCTAATTTGATTTGTACAACAATTGTCTTGGTTTGAGAAGACCACATTACCTTCTTCATTTTACAGAAAAATTGAACTAAGCACCCCCCCCCAAAAAAAAACCCCAAAGAATATCTTGGAAACTTTGTTAGAAACTGTGCCTCATGCGAAAGGCTTCACCTGTGTTGATTTACAGAAAATACTGCTTTTCTGATTTTACTAAGACATCCAACTTCGGAGGAATTAATAGCTGGCCTGGACAAGGAGAGGCCCATGTCATGCAGATCCCAAGGCTTATGCTATCATTTTAATACCCACCACTGCTTCAGTCATTTCAGCCACCTTTCGGTTGAGCTGTGACTGCTCCTGGTTTATAGTCAAGGAAAGTGCCTAAGCCTGTGTTGCTCGTAAAAGGAGATTGCAGTCTTTGTCAAAGATGCCTGTGATCTCTCTCCCTCCATAGAAATATAGAATAGATACATTTGGAATTTCTTTGAGGTCATCTGGTGCAGCAATAACAAACATATTTTTGAAGCCAGCATATCGAATACATATGCGCTTAGTTTCAGCAAAGCATTGTATGTGCGCATACATATATGCATGAGTACATGCAGAGTTCTCACAACACTCCTATGAGAAAGGTGGGCTATTAAACTTCTTGTCTTGTCTTGTCAGTGAATAAAACTGAAGTCCACAGAGGTCAAACAAATTGCCAATGACCACAAAATCAGTAAGGGCAGAGCCCATCTTCTGACCTAGGTTAATAATTCTACTTGGGTGATGGAGTGTTTGCTGGGCCCCTGTTTCTCAGAGATAGAAGTTCTCTAACTAATGAAGTAGTTTTCCTGCCTGTTGGAAAATTCATATGACTTCAGCCTTCACAGAAGAATGGCTGATTGATCAAAAACACTATGTAACTATATACATATACTTCATTCACAGTATTGTTGGGTGGGTCTTGTTCTTTCTTACTGAGTCCTTTCTGAGACTTGGACACTGGGGTTGTGTTTCTCCAAATCATTCACTGTCCATGGGCCCTCATCTCTAGTGTTCCCACATACTTCCTACCTGTTATGGTTTCTAATCATGTCATTCTTTTTTCATAATGCTTTTATTGATGTTTTGTTTACTTCAGACATCATTTCTCAGTTCAGTTTAGACATATTCCCCTTTCCCTTCCTCTTACCCCACCCCAGATCATGCATTCTGCCATAACTGTCCTGCATCTTTCTCTCAGTCTTTTTTTTATGTTTAGGAATTCACATTTTCCTCCTTTAATTTTATATACTTTCCATTCATATACAGTAATTACAGAGTCTGAAAGTGGTGGATCAATTCTAGAGCCCCTTAAGAGATTTACATTATAACAACATAGTTGCTTTCTGATAAACAAAAATATAACAATAATGTTTTTCAGCTTGCTTTTTATCTAGGGATTTGGTGTTAACATTCACAAATGAGGGACACCATTCTCCGTTTGTTTTTCTGGGACCGTGTTACTTCACTTAGCATAATGGCTTCAAGTTCCATCTATTTACCTGCAAAGTTCATGATGTCATCTTTCTTTTCCCCTGAGTAGATGTACCACATTTTTGTCATCCACTGGTCAGTTGAGAGGCATTTGGATTGGTTCCAGCTCTTTGCTATTGTGAAGAGAGCTGCAATAAAAATGGATATGTATTTATCTTTGCAGTAGGATGAGTCTTGTGGGTATATACCCAGGAGTGGTACGGCAGGGTCAGGTGGTAGGCTCATTTTGAGTCTTTTAACTGCTCTCCACACTGCTTGCCATAATGCTTGTACAAGTTTACATTCCCACCAGCAGTGGATGAGTGTGCCCCTTTCCTCATAACCTTTCCAGCATTTGATGTCTTTTGTGTTCTTGATCTTAGCTCACCTACTGGAGTGAGATGATATCTGAGAGTGGTTTTAATTTGCACTTCCTTAATTATTAATGACATTAAACACTTTTTAAGATGTTTCTCAGCCATCTTTACTTACTCACTGGTGAAGTCTCTGTTCAGTTCTTTACTCCATCTTTTGAGTAGGTCATTTGCTTTCTTCTTTGTTTTTTGAGTAGTCTATATATTCTTGACATTAATGCTCTGTCAGATTATCACTGGTGAAGATTTCTTCTTACTCTGTGGGTTTTCTCTTCACTTCCTTAATTGTTTCTTTCATTGTACAGAAGCTTTTGAATTTGATGAGGTCCCATTTGTCGACTGTTGAACTTATTTCCTGTGCAGCTGCTGTCTGATTTAGAAAGTCTTTTCCTACGCCTACGTCTTTAGATTGTTACCAACTTTTTCTTCTGTCACCTTCAGGGTTTCAGGTTTTACATTGAGATCTTTGATCCACTTGGAGTTAATTTTTGAACAGGGTGAGAGGTAGGGGTTTAATTTTGTTCTTCTACAAATGGTGAACCAATTTTGCCAGCACCATTTGCTGAAGATGCTATCCTTCCTCCATTGATCTCTTTTTGCCTCTTTGTCAAATATGGGGTGGCTGAAATTGTATGAGCTCAAGTTTTGATCTTCAGTTTTGTTCCATTGTTCAATGGGTCTGTTTTTGTGCCAGTACCAGGCTGTCTTTATGACTATGGCCCTGTAATATAGCTTGAAGATTGGTAGAGCAATCCCCTTTGTATTACATTTTTCACTCAGTGTTGCTTTAGCTATTTGGGGTCTTTTGTATTTCCATATGAATGTAAGGATTTTTTTTCCAAGTCTGTGAAGAAGATCATAGGGATTTTTATTGAGATTGCATTGAATCAGTATATCAATTTGGGTAAAATGGACATTTTTCCTATATTAATTTTCCCAGTCCATGAGCATGGGAGATCTTTCCATCTTTTGATGTAATTTGTTTTTTTTTTTTTTTTATTTTTCGCGTATGTGTATCAATGTACTGTCTGCATGCCAGGTTTGTGCACAAACCGTGTTCGTGCAATGCCGTGGAGGTCATAAAAAGAAGAGGGTCTCGGATTCCCCTGGAACTGGAGTTCTCCTGGAATTGGAGTTTCAGACGGCTCTCGGCCGCCATGTGGGTGCTGGGGACCGAACCCGGGTCCTCTGTAAGAGCGGTCGGCACTCTTAACCGCTAGGCCATCTCTCCAGCCCCTTGATGTAATTTTCAATCTCCTTCCTCTGGGGTTTAAATTTTTTTGTTGTAGAGATCTTTCATATCTTTGGTTAGGTTTGTTCCCAGGTATTTTATGATTTTTGAAGCTATTGTGAGTGGGAAGGTCTCCTTATATTCCTTCTCCACTTGTTTATTGTTGGTGTAAAGAAAGGCTACTGATTTTTCTAGGTTAATTTTGTATCCTGCCACTTTACTGACACTCTTAAGTCATTTCTAGAAGTTTTCTGGTGGAGTTTTTAGCATCCCTTAGGTAAACTATCATATCATCTGCAAAAAAGGATATCTTAACTTCTTCTTTTCTGATTAGTACTCCTTTAATTTTCTTCTCTTGTCTTATTGCCCTAGCAGACATTTCAAGCACTATGTTAAAGAGGAGTGGCAAAAAGGAGCAGCCTTGCTGGGTTCCTGCCTTTAAGGGAAATGGTTCCAATTTTTCTCCATTTAGGATGATGTTGGCAGTGGGTTTGCTGTACATGGCTTTGCTCATGTTGAGGAATGTTCCTTTGAGTCTGATTCCCTCTAGGACTTTAAACATGAAGGGATGCTGGATTTTGTCAAAGGCTTTTTCTGCATCAATTGAGATGATCATTTGGTCTTTGTCTTTCAGTCCATTTATGTGTTTTATGATATTTATTGATTTACATATGTTGAACATATGAACATACATATGCATCTGTGGTATGAATCCAACTTGGTCATGATGGATGATCTTTTTGATGTGGATCTGTATGCAATTTGCAAGTATTTTGTTGAGAATTTTTGCATCTATGTTCATTAATGAGATGGGTCGATAGCTTTCTTTTTTGGTTGTATCTTTGTCTGGTTTTGGTATTAGGGTGATGCTAGCTTCATAGAAGGAATTTGGGGGAATTCCCTCTGTTTGTATGCTCCTGAACAGATTGAGTAGTAATGGTTGTAGGAATGTTGTATAGAATTCTGCTGTGAATCCATCTGGGCCTGGGCTTTTTTTTTTTTTTTTGAGCTTTTTAAATTCTACATTTTCCATTCCACATTTTCCTCAAGTATTATGGATTTGTTTAAAAAACTGTCACTATCGGGCTGGAGAGGGGAGATTACGCTAGCGGTTCGCTGGTTCGATCCCCAGCACCCACATGGCGGCTAAGAACCGTCTGAAACTCCAATTCCAGGAGAACTCCAGTTCCAGGGGAATCCGATACCCTCTTCTGACCTCCACGGCGTTGCACGACACGGGTGCACAAACTTGCATGCAGACAGTACATTCATACACATACAGAAATAAATAAAATTAATTTAAAAAATTAAACTGTCAATATCTTCTTGGCTAAGCTTTGTTGGTTCCCAGGATTTCAGATATTCATCCATTTCTCTTAGATTTTCAAATATAGTGGAGTATAGTTTTTTTGAAGTATTCCCATATGATTATCTGGATCTTTACTTTGTCTGTTGTGATGTTTCTCCTTTCATCACAAATACTATTGATTTGGAGTTTCTCTCTCTTTTTGTGGTTAACTGGGTTAGAGGTCTGTCTATTTTGTTTATCTTTTCAAAGAACCAGTTTTTGGATTCGTTGATTCTAAGTATTGTTTTCTTTGTTTCGATTTCATTGATTTCTGCACTGATTTTTGTTATTTCTTCCTGTCTTTTGGGTTTAGGGTTCATTTGTTGTTGTCTCTCAAGTGTTTTTAGCTGCAGTATTAGATCGTTTATTTGTTCCCTTTCTGGTTTTTTTTTTTTTATGTGGATAATTAAGGCTAAAAATTTTCCTCTCAAGATTGCTTTTAAAGTATCCCACAAATTTTGTTGTGTTGTATTGTAATTTTTGTTCAGTTCCATGAATACTTTTATTTCACCCTTTATTTCTTCCTTGACCCATTCATTATTCAGGATGGTGTTATTTAGTTTCCATGTGTTCTTGTAGGTAGTTGGGCTTATTCTGGTGTTCATATTGAGATTTATTGCACTGTGGCCTGATAGAATGCATGGGAAATAATTTCAATCCTTTTGTATTTGTTGTGCCTCAGTATGTAGTTGCTTTTGGAGAATGTTCCATGAGGTGCTGAGTAGAAAGTATATTCTCTGGTGTTTGACTGGAATATTCTGTAGATGTCTGTGAGGTCCATTTGGTGTATTGTGCTGTTCAGTTCTAATGTCTCTCTGTTTATTTTTTGTCCAGTTGATCTATCCAAGGTGGTCAGTAGGGTGTTGAAGTCTCCCACTATTAGTGTGTTAGAATTTATCTGTGTCTTGAGGTCCTGCAAAGTAATGTTTATAAAATTAGGTAAACCAGAGTTTAGTGCATAGACATTTAGGAGTGTGAAGTCTTCATAGTTCATTGTTCCTTTGCCAAAGATGTAATGGCCCTCTTTGTCTCTTCTGATTAGTTTCACTTTGAGATCTATTTTGTCTGATATTAGAATTGCCACTCTGGCTTGTTTCTTGGTACCATTCATTTAGAATATTTTTTTCCATCCTTTCACTCTAAGGTGGTGTCTGTCTTTGAGGGTGAGATTGGTTTCTTGTAGGCAGCATATAGAAGGATTCTGTTTCCTAACCCATTCTCCCAGTCTATGCCTTTTGATTGGAGAGTTTAGACCATTAATATTCAAGGTTATTATTGAGAGATGTGTGCTGTTTCCTTTCACCTTATTTTTGGTTTGCATTCTTGGTCTAGGTTTTTATTTACTCCGTTACACTTTTCTTGATTTCTCTCTTTAATTGCTTAGGGATAGTTGCTCCTTTCCTCTGTTATTTGGATTGCTTTGAGGATTTTCTGGTGTTGGTTTCTTAGACATGTATTCTTTCATCTTGTTCATTTCATGAAAGATTTTTCTTTCTCCTTCAACTATAACTGATATTTTTGTTGGATATAGTCGTCTGGGTTGGCATCTAAAGTCATTTAGCACAGGGAATACTTTGGTCCATGTTCTTCTAGCTTTCATAGTTTGGACTGAGAAGTCAGCTGTAATTCTGATGGGCTTCCCCTAATATGTAACTTGTTGTTTTTCTCTTATGGCTTTCAGTATTTTGTCTTTGTTTTGAGCATCTAGTGTTCTAAAGGGAGAAAATGACAAACTCTGGAAGGAAGTGGAAACTCTGAAAAGATCCCAGGCCGAAATGAAAAAAGAAAATGACCAACGAACCAAGGAGCTACAAGATGAGAATGACAGGCTCCAGAGGGAAGTGGAAATACTAAAGAAATCACAGGATGAAATGAAAAAGGAAATTGAACATTCGTCCAACCACCAGAAAAGGATGGGAAAAAGCCTCAGAAGCAGAATGGAAGGAGCAGAAAAAAGATTATCAGACCTGCAGGATAATATGGAACAATTAGAAAGCTCAAGTAAAGATTATGAAAAATTTAATAAACACAAGAGTGGAACAATCAGGAAATGTGGGACACTATGAAAAGACCAAACCTCCACATCATAGGGTTAGAGGAAGGAGAAGAATCCCATGACAACACTATTGACCAGATCTTCAACAGGATAATAGAAGAAAATTTCCCCAAACTGAAAAAAGACAGTCCCATAAAAATACAAAAAGCACATAGAACACCAAATAGACAGGACCAGAAAAGAGACTCCCCATGCCATATGATTGTCAAAACACTGGATGCCCAATGGTGTCATTCTTCTAAATAGAATGAGTTTTAGAAGACCAGTACTAACTTCTAGTAAGTTGTAGGAAACCATCTTAAATCTAGATAATGATAATGCATACTGACTGTTAAATAACAAACATAGGTACCACTCCCATCTCATCCCCTCCTTCTACTCCTGAATGCCTAGAATAGGACCAGCTATGAGAACCATCATGGCACAGGAAACCCATTGGCTTTGCAGTGAAATGGGGACTGTAATGTTATGGCTATTCTTGTTATGAGAAATCTCCAAATAAAGCTTGGATCATTTTCCCATTAACCTTTGCTATATTTCTGGCATATTTAAAATGAAATGCTTTATATTATTAAATATACTGTAGCATTGCATACGGCACATAAAAACATTTCTCAAATGTATCATACTTAAACATATATATATATATATATATATATAATTATTTATGAAGCAATTTCATCCTCAAGTATATATCAGGAAGAAATATATATATTCTCCAAGGGATTGCAACACAGGTATGAAACTGAAACAATACATGTTCATACATGTTCATTAATCATAGGCTATTACAGAATATTTATACAATATGACATTCTACAATGTTAAAAAATAAATTAACTATAGGTACACAGGACATCACAAAGGAATCTCAAATGGGTGACATTGAACAGAATCCAGACTCAAAATAAAAGAATTTGAGTCTAGTTATATGAAAAGGGTGTGTGTGTGTGTGTGTGTGTGTGTGTGTGTGTGTGTGTATTCCTTGTGAAGTGAGTCTGTGTGTATGTGTATGGACATTCAGACATTTGTATGTGCAGCTAAGCAGGTGTGTGCCTGCACATATGTGTGGTGTTTGTGCGTCCCGGACAGAGATCAACCTCGGATACCACTGCTCAGGCATTTTCAAACTTGTGTTTTGTGATGGGGTCTCTTCCTGAACCTGAAGCTCACCAAGTAGGCAGGGCTGGCTGACTAGTGATCCTCAGAGATCTGCCTGTCCCTGCTTCTGCACGGCTTGGATGATAAGAACGTACCACCATGCCCAGCTTTGTTAACGGGTTCTGAGGATTGAACACCGGTCTTGCAAAGCAAGCACTTCTGAGATATCTCTTTAGCTCCAAGCATGTAAAAGTTTTAAAACAGAAAGAGCATATTATTCTAGAAGGTATAGAAAAATGGTAAAATGACAAAAGCATTATCTGACCTAAGTGACCAGAAAGTGAGTCTTTGGAGATGGGTGTCATCAGGAAGGCACCTTTCGAAGTGGTAATAACTGTCACTTCATAGACCAGTAGGCTTAAAGCATTAAACAACATTTAAGGACTACATCTATAGGTTTAAACCCCTTGCCTTATACACATATGCGATTCTACAATAAAAAAACATCTGTAAAGTGGCATAGCAGTTAGGAGAAAAGAATGCCACATGTCCACTGTGTCTACTACCCACATCCACTGTTGAAAACATCTAGCAGGTTTCCTTACAATCCTGAAAATGTCCTTCACCCCATCTGCTTCACTCGTGGCTGTGTAAAGTCTAGTGGAGTGAGTGAGGGAGTGCTTTTGTTTGCTTGCCTTTCGGGATTTCCCCCCATGTATTTGAATGAGCCACATTGAATAAATAATGAGCTGACAGAGCAATGTGTGTCTAATTAAGCTATTCCTCCTCTGATGTCTTTCAGGTCTCTAACATTTACCAAGTTAAAGCTTTGGTCATGTTGGTCCGTGTACCTCTCTTCTCCAGGGAACCCCTCTGCTGTTCCTGAGGTGGGAAGGAAACCACCGGACTGTGGGTTTTATTAGAGGCAGGAAGTAGTGTCAAGAATACAAAGCAGAGCCTGTCTTGATCCGTCTGCCCAGCTGTCAGCTCTCTTCTCCTCTGAGTAGAAGGCGAAGGACTTGTTTCCTCTGAGTTACATAAGCTACGCAACTGAATGGAGATGTGTGGATGTGCTGCAAGGGCTGTCAGCTACCTTCTTAACGGTTGTTCCAGAGCATCTAGCTGTTCCCTTCAATGAGTCCCCAGATGGCCAGTTGATATGCACTCCTTCAGTGACCCCCACATACATCACAAAACATTTTTGTTATATTTGGATTACAATTTCGCCTAAATATTTGTCCTTATTTTTCTAAGATGCATGGAAATCAGATCGGACTGAGTATGAAGCAAACCAGGCCTGTCTAATTCACCCAGGCCACTCATTAACATCGCCCTGATCTGGGGCTCATTTTGAGCCTTTCCCATGGAGACTCACCCAGGCTCCACACACACAGCTATAGCTGTTAGATTCTCAATCTCCAATAGGTCCTTCTACCAAAGCAAGGGACCTTCCCACACTCCGAGGTGCTCACGAGCTACCCCAGCATGTTTGTCTTCCAGACTATCTAGTTGCTGTCTTGAATTAGACAATGGCTTCAATAGCACAAACACATTTGTGCCTGATTAAATTCACTGAGGACTAAAATTACACACCACCCACCACGCACCAGGCCCCACAATAGTTGCTGGAGCTCAGAATGGAATTAAATTTCACAGTTGTCATGGAAACAAATATACCTCAGCTGAGCGAGAAGAACGCAGCATCAGAGGTGTGTAGAGGACACGCAGGTAATGAATGACAATAGGAAGGGGAAGGATTGGGGCTGCTCCAGATGGAGATTTCCACAAAGGAAGAAAGAATCACTATGCCGTTGACAGAGAAATTCGGGAAGGCTAAACTAAACCATCCTTGACAGAGTAAGTGAGATGACTTTGAAGTGATTTAATGCAACGAATACTCCTAGGTGAGAAACCAAGATCCAGGTCTGGAAAGTTGGCTTGGCACAGGAGCTTGGTTCATTTCCCGGCACCATATCAGGTGGCACACAACCACCTGTAACTCCAGTTCCATGGGATACAGCACCCTTTTCTTACTTCCATAGGCATATTACACATGTGAAGCATATATATAGTCTCTCCCCCACACACACATACATAAAATAAATCAATATCTTTTAAGAAAAGACAGAAGAAAGGAAGGAAAGAAGAAAGATCAGCAGGTTGCTGGGAATCGTGGTCCCACCAAAGAGATTTAAAACAAAGTCAAACTAATCCAAGAAGCAGCAACAAAAATAGCTCCAAGTTTCCTCAAAGTGGACATACATCATTCCAAATATCCCAGCACAATTTATATTCCTTTGTATTCTAAGCACACAGTATATCATAATAAATGCCTGTTGATGGAGCAGATGAATTCATGACTTCATATAACCTGAAAATATCTTTGTATATATGTGTAGAAAGTATGAAGGCTGGTGTCATTGTGTGTAACAGGCAGAAATGAAATGAGCGTGCTTGGAAAGAGAGCTGGCTCTCCTTGGGCCGGCAGTCTGACACACGGGGCCAATATGGATCGGCCTCAGCACGGGCTCTGTGTAACCTGCAGAGTGTGGTTGACCCGCCTTAGTCACCTACACTAAATCACTGTTTGGTAAGAGGACTGTGAGGGAGAAAGGCAAACTTTGAAAGGCTTCCCTTCACTTTCTTTCACAATGGACTGCAGCATTAAGGACAGTCCCAGGACCTATAAGAAGAAAACAGCACATCAAAGCCAGCAGTTCTGCTTCTGAGTTATCTCAGCAGCCATTCTTTCTCATTTTCTTTTCTCCCTACCTCCAGGTATTGCCTGGTTTCTCTTAGACATATAGAATCTATACTCTCAATGTTTGGTGGCCACCTTGGAAACAACTCCAGGGCCTTTCCTGTCTGATGTTCTTGGGTAACATGTGCTCCCTCCTTCCGTGGATGGCGTCTGTTCCTAGCTTTTTTGAGACTTGCCTTCCATCTTTTCACACTAGCTATCATAAGCTGCCCTGACTGGAAGTGACCCTGCCATCATCCCAGGGAGCTGAATCTCCCCCAGGGAGAGTAGGCACATCTATTTATTCTCCAAAATCACACAAGTCCTAGAACTTCTTCTTCTATCCTTAGCGGGCACTGGCTGAGCAGTGTGTAACTATTCAGGTAGGACCTGAGCATTCAATGCCATCAAAGCAACATGTGACAGACTGAGTGGTGGCTGTGTTAGGAATCAGCCTTGGTGTCCAATAGATGAATGGACAAAAAAAATGTGGTATACATACCTAGTGAGATGTATTCAGCCATAAAGAATGAAATTATTGTCCTTTGCAGGAAAATGGATAGAAATGGAGATTACTATATAAGAAAAATGATCAGGACCCAGAAAGACATATACTACATGTTCTTTCCTATGTAGAGCCTAGATTTCACACACACACACACACACACACACACACACACACACACCACACCATGAAAGAAGAAGAACTATTTGGTAAAAAGATGGGAAGCAGTGGGTGGTGGGTGGGGAGACAGGAACAGGGATAATATGATCAAAGATAATGATCTGTCTGACTGAAACTATTATTATGGAACCTACTGCTTTGTACAACAAATATAAACAAAATGAAAACAAGCAAGCAAAACCCTAGATCCCCAAAACCAGCAAATAGTGCTTGGCTGAGGCTCAGAGGTAGAACTGGGGAGAAGGTCTAAAGACACCGAATTTCAATAATGCAGGATGAATGAACTCGAAATCCAATGTGCAACATGACAACTGGAGTTATATGGTATATGTACTTGGGATTTCCCTTTTATTGTTTTACATTTACATATTCCAGGCTGGCCTAGGACTTACTATAGACAAGAATGACCTTGGACTCCTGATCATCCTATCTCTACCTCCTAAGCATTGGGGTTACAGGAGTACATCAACACACTAGGTTTATTTGGCTCAAACCCAGGGCTTTAGGCAAACTAGGCAAGCACTCTACCAACTGTACTTCAGATTTCCCAAGAATAGATTTTAAATGTTTTTACCACAAAACAAAATGAAATATTATGAGGCGATGAGTATGATCACTGGAGTAACTGTGATAATTACTTCCCAGTGTGTGTCAGTACCTCATCATGCATTTGTTAAGTACAGGCCACTTCACTTCTCTATTATATCTCATTAAAGCTGGGGAGGATAGTGGAGCCTAAGAGCACATCTTCTTTGGATGGTAAAGGATAAAAATACTTGGGGATTTTTCTTATTGTCTGCACCCCAACTCTGACCCCGCAAGGCATCAGGTGTTGCTTTTTGATCTGGGAGGCTGAGGAGTGGGCACCGGGAAGGGGAGATGCTGATTAGAAGATGGCTAAAATCTGACTGGAGAGATCCACACCACTGGAGGCTTGCATTAGCTGGCAAAGCTGAAAGGCACAGGGGTAGAGGACTACCTGCCCAAGTGGAAGGTTCCAGCAAAGGATTTCGTAACTGTCTGCTTCTTTCTGGCCAGGTTTGTGCCATCTCTAGCACACAGGGATTCTACCATTGTGTAAATGGCTGGGTTTCGGATCCTGTTCCTACACTAAGTGTACAGCGATGGACAGGCTATCTCCCCTGTCTCTATATCTCAGTTTCTATGTGTAAAGTAACTGGGGCTTGGTATGTCACAATTCCTATATTTATTATCATCTGTAAAATGTCAGTGTGTCCTCAAGGATGCTGCCTGTAAGAAAAAAATGCAGAATATGAGGAAAAGGGATCTCAGAATCAAATAAGGCCTCAATTCTTTCATTAGAGAAAAGTCACACCCAAATTCCAACAGTGTCTTTATTTGCCTGTGACTTCCTATGATATCTTTTGTTAATAAAATGCATGACTGAGCGACAGGCCCTCTGCATGAAGGGCTCGTCTAGCTGGATACTCAGCTTCATAATAACATGTGATCTCCGGGATTTAATTGTTTCAAATGGTTTTTTCCTCATCTCTTTTGCTAGAGAAACTGAGATTTGGATACATCAATACTGCAGTTTGTGTCAATGAACACAGAAGACATTGACTGTGGATATTTAGATGGGGATTTGTGTGACTAATGCTGCAGTTTCTTTAACACAGCCTTGACTCCGGATCCCCACTCACAGCTCTTTGCACAGTCACCAATTCCTATCTCTAGCTATTGCCAGTTCTAGAACCACATTACCACTTGGTCATTAGACATTATCTCTTAGATATCCCGTAAACATATCTTGGGGAAACACTAAAGTCCTAAAACATGTCTCAGTTTCAGTTATCAGTCAGTAATTTTTACTTCTACCTAAAAAGATCTTTGCATTTCAGAAAATGTTTTTCATGGCCAGAAAGATTGCTCAGAAGATATCCACGCTTGTTCCCAAGTCTGATATCCTGAGTTCTATCCCCAGGCCCTACATGATGAAATAAGCCAACCAGCTCCAGAAAGTTCTCTGACTTCCACATTCCACAAGTGTCCCACCCCCACCCAAACACTAATTAATTAATTAAATGATTAAAAAGAAAATATAACCATTCTTCTCTTGATTTTCACTCTAAATTTTCTTTACTTTTCAGATGAAAGAATTGAAGCTCATGACATCCAAGGTGAGCACAGCCTGCTTCCAGAACATTGAGAGTGCTCTACCTACCTGCCCTTACTCGTTTTTTCAAAAATGCCTTGCAGCCTTCCATTGCCTGTAGAACAATGTTTGCTCTCCTTAGCTGGCATGTCATGCCTGGAGCATCTTTATGTTTTCTTCTTATAAGTTTAAACATTCTGCTTTTGGATGACTTCACACATATTGCTATTTGCAAGTGTGCTGGCTGCTTTTCGCCGTGCACATTCCGTTCCTTCCTGTGTAGCTCTGCCTGAGGCCACTGTACATGTTCTTTGAGATAGTTCAACTTCTGGATTATATCTCTTTTCTAAAATCTTAGATGTGTTTTGAAGTCCTGAACTGTTTGGAATTTAGAAAGATAACAGAATGTATAAAGCATATATTATAAACTATCTCTAATGTGTTCCATGGCAGCATCTTGCAATCTACTGCAGTATTGTTTTATAGTGAAAATATCAATATTCACACTAAGTGATGCTTTTCTGTCTAATAAGTAAAAAACAGTCTTCTAGTTTTTAGATCTGTGGGGTTGGAATTGCTCATAAATATCTAGGCCAGCATTGCTTATTTTTAGAAGTTTCCTCAGTATGTCTTCCTGCCTAGTAGGTGCCTTCTTCTATGTTCTTGAGGATTTTGTTCTATATATTAATAATTATTTGTGTAACTATTGTATATTATGTTAGATGTTGAAGAGATAGTAAGAGATCAGGTGTGTCAGAGTGTTTTCTGAAGTTTCTGGTTATTAAAAAAAAGAGCCAGAAAAAGACAGAAACAATTGGGGCAGAGTCCTAAGATGGAGCTGGAGGTGAGCACTGGGGTTCATGAGGAGCTGCTGTACAGCCTGGGGGAAAAGGGACAGTGAAGAACCAGCACAGAATTCTAGAGGAGAAGTGATGTGGGCTGAGCTTTGACAAAGGATTGGGGCTAGCCAGCATGGACAATGAGATAGAGGGTGGGAATAGCCAGTTAATAAAGCCCAAACTAGGGTGACTCACATAGTGCTCAGCTTTTAAAGAGTGAAGGGTGTATGTGGACAGAGAAGATGCTCTAAGAGCTCAGATGGACTCAGAAAGTGCAAAGTTTTATATGCCTTCTAAGAAAGTAAATGTTTTATCCTTAAAAGATTGTGCACTCCCTGCATCCTGGAAAATGAACTAGAGAGAGCGAGAGAGGAAGAGAAAGGGAGAGGGAGAGGGAGAGGGAGAGAGAGAGGGAGAGAGAGAGAGAGGGAAAGAGAGGGAGAGAGGAGAGAGAGAGAGAAAGGAAGAGAGAGAGGGAGAGAGAGAGGGAGAAAGAGAGGGAGAGAGAGAGGGAGAGAGGGAGAGAGGGAGAGGAAGAGAGGGCGAGAGAGTGGAGAGAGGGAAGTGAGAGCGGGAGAGGAGAGGAGAAGAGAGAGGGAGAGAGATCCAGAGGGAGGTGAGAGGGAGGAGCGGGAGAGCGGGAGAGAGGGAGGAGAGAGGCTGGAGGGAGAGAGAGGGAGAGAGAGGGGACCAGAGGGGAGTGTAGGCAGGGTTTTGAGACAGGGTCTCAAAAAAAAAAAAAAAACAGAGGGAGAGAGAAAGGAAGCAGAGTAAAGGAGAGAGAGAGGTGAGAGGAGGGCAAGAAGCTGGAGAGGGAGCGAGAGAGGAAGAGAGAGAGGATGGAGAGAGAGGGGAGGACAGAGAAGCGAGAGAGACATAGAGAGGGAGAGGGAGAGAGAGCGAGAGGGAGACGAGGGAGAGGAGAGGAGGAGGGAGGAAAGAAAGAAAAAAAAAAAAAAAAAAAAAAAAAAGAGAAGGAGAGAGGGAGGGGGAGAGAGACAGAAAGACAGAGACACACACAGTGGGAGAGAGAGGGAGAGAGGAGAAGAGACAGAGAGAGGGAGAGGTGAAGAGGGAGAGACAGAGGGAGAGGAGACAGCGAGAGGGCAGAGAGGAGGAGAGGCGAGAGGGGAGGAGAGGGAGGGAGAGAGAGAGCGAGAGGGGAGAGCGGGAGAGGAAAAGAGAAGAAGAGAGGTGGATGAGGAGAGAGGTGGAGCGGGGCAGAGGGAGAGAGAAGGAGAGAGGGAGGAGAGACAGAGGGAGAGGGAGGAGAGGGAGAAGGAGAGGGAGCGGGAGAGAGGGAGAGGGAGCGCGGAAGCAGAGAGGGAGACAGGAGAGGGAGAGGGGAGAGAGGGACGAGAGTGAGAAAGAAAGAGAGGGACAGGAGAGAAGGAAAGAGAGAGAAAGGAAGCGGAGAGAGAGCGGGAGAAGAGAGATAGGGAGATGGAGAGTGAGAGAGAGAGGAAAGAGAGAGAGGGAGCAGCGAGAGAGAGGAGAGAGAGGACAGCGAGAGGGAGAGGGAGAGAGAGGCGGGAGAGAGGGAGAGAGGAGGAGGGAGAATAGGGAGGAGAGGAAGAGGAGAGAGGGATGAGAAGGAGAGAGGGACGAGAGAGGGAAGGGGAGGGAGGGAAGTAGAGAGAGAGGGAGAGCGGGAGAGAGACAGACGAGAGGGGAGGGGCGAGGAGAGGGGAGACGGGAGAGGGAGAGAGGACAGAGAAGGGAGGAGAGGCGAGAGGGAGAGAGGGAGGGAGAGAGAGAGAGGGAGAAGAGGGGAAGGGAGAGCGAGGAGGGGAGGAGAGAGAGAGGGAGAGAGGGAGCAGGGAGAGGCGAAGGAGAGAGGAGAGAGACCCAGAGGGGAGAGGGAGAGATGGAGAGAGAGGGGCGCTCGAGGGAGAGGAGAGCGGGGGGATGAGGAGAGAGGGAGAGAGAGAGGGAGAGTGCGAGAGAGAGAGAGAGGGACGGGATGAGTGGGAGAGGGGAGGGAGGGAGAGGTGGGAAAGCGGGAGAGAGGATGAGAACAGAGGATACAGAAGAGAGGGGATGAGAGGAGAGAGGGAGAGAGAGGGGAGAGGGAAAGCTTGGAGAGGAGAGAGGGAGAGCGAGAGAGGGCGAGGTAGGAGAGGGATGAGAGGGAGAAAGAGGAGGGAGAGAGGAGGGAAAGAGAGAGGGAGAGGGGAGAGGGAGAGGGAGAGAGAGAGGGAGAGAGGAGAGAGAAAGGGAGAGAGGGGAGGAGAAGGGAGAGGACGAGAGGAGAGAGAGAGGGAGAGGGGACAAGGAGAGGAGAGAGGGAGAGAGAGAGGAGTGGAGAGGAAAGAGAGAGAGGGAGAGAGATGGGAGGATCGACCGAGGAGGAGAGGGAGGACGAGGAGAAGAGGGAGAGAAGGAGAGAGGGGAGAGAAAGGGAAGGAGAAGGGAGAGAGGGGAGAGAAAGGGAGAGGGAACCGAGGGAGCCGGGAGGCAGAGAGGGAAGAGGAGAGAGAGGGAGCGAGAGGATAGAGAGGGAGAGGGAGAAGAGAGAGAGGGAGGAGGAGACGGGAGAGGAGGGAGGGAGGGAGACAGGGAAGAGAGGGAGAGGAAGAGCGGGAGAGCTGGGAGAGAGGGAGCGAGAGAGAACAGAGCGAGGGGGGAGAGAGAGAGGGGGGAGCGGAGAGAAGAGAGGGGAGAGAGGGGAGAGATCGGAGAGAGGGAGAGGGAGAGAGAGAGAGAAAGGGAGAGAGAGAGGGAGAGAGAGAGGGAGAAAGAGAGGGAGAGAGGGAGAGAGAAAGGGAGAGAAGGAGAGAGGGAGAGAGAGGGAGAGGGAGAGGGAGAGAGGGAGAGAGAGGGAGAGGGAGAGAGGGAGAGAGGGAGAGAGAGGGAGAGGGAGAGAGGGAGGGAGGGAGAGAGAGAGGGAGAGAGGGAGAGGAAGAGAGGGAGAGAGAGAGGGAGAGAGGGAGAGGGAGACGGAGAGAGGGAGAAGGAGGGAGAGGGAGGCCATCAGGATCAAGTAGGGAGACGCAGCCTCAAGGAGGGGAATTCTGTCCAGCTCTTGGGTTCCTACTACTGCATCTGCCCCACGTTGCCATATTTTCAATTTAATTTAAAAAATAAATTAGTTTTCATTTGATAAAAATTTGACTCATTCAGTAAATGGTTTAATTTGCACAAAGGTTACTTGACTATTGTATGAAAAATGGACTGAAAAATAATCCCCCCCCAAATGAGATGATGATGATGATGATGATGATGATGAAGGGAAGAAGAGGAGGAGGAGGAGGAGGAGGAGTAGGAGGAGGGAAATTGATTGCAAAATCCATCCAAGGAGTAATTGCCCAGAATTAGAGTGCTAAAATATAGGAGGTAGAAAGAGATCATGGAGCTCTTTCGAGCTTGCTTATGGACTCTGTGTGTGCGTGTGTGTGTGTGTGTGTGTGTGTGTGTGTGTGTACATGCATGTGCATACACATGTATAAACTAAAGATAAATGCCAGAAATCAAGGCAATTGAAGTTATCTCAAGTCTTGACAAGTAAGCAGCTCTAAATAAGTGTTGGATACATTGAAAGCATGTGTTTCTCTTTATTTAAAAACAACCTCCCCTTGAATAGTGACTTAATAACTACACAGCCTATGTATCATGCAGGCTTAATGAAAATGCTCTGAGAGGTTTTTTCCAACAAAATTGAATTCTGAAGTAAATATTTACTTGGGTACAACTCATTGGAGAAATTAAGTCATCTTTAGGAGACATACTCGATTATTTTTGTAACTAGTTAGCCGGTACAATATCTATGGAATTACACATAGCCTGTCTAGCTAATTATCTTATTTAGAAAAGATAAATGAAGACTTTTACATAAGAGAGTTATAGGCAAAAGTTTCATAGCATCTCTACAATAGCTAGCAAATATATGGGCTGTGTCTGGTGGGGAACCATTATAAATCTTGAAAAACAGAAAGCCATGACTTCTTTGGTGTTCTTTCTGGTTACGAAGCAGATTCTAAGAGTTCTTGGAACAAAAATAGCAAACAAATACCACCATTAACACCAATAATAATAATAATAATCCCCAAATCTGATTTATTGAATGAATAAGCCATTCCTATTTTTATTAGCCGAACATTCTGAACTAAATTGACAGAATGGGAAAGATAGTGAGAGCTACAGAGTGGGGTTGGGTAGGCTTGACTTAATGTTTGTACTGGATGCATGAATGCTCCCCCAGTACCAGTTGTGGACAACTTTCCCAGAGTCCTCTGCTCAGCTTGGGGACTCCTTGGTCGGCCAAAGCTTTGTTTTCATGTCTCTCCGTATCCCTTTGTTACCACCTGTGTTCGAGCCTCCGCATCCTACACCTGGGCTATTGTCAGCCTGTTCCCTTCCCATCTTCCTGTCACATCCTGACTGACTCCTAACAGATGCAAAGCTGATGTTGCCTTAGCCCTCCCTCCCTAAGGATGTTTACTGCCTTGGCATGAGAAGAAAACTGAACCGCCTTTTGCTTTTCTACAAAGCCTAGCTCCACGGTCCTCAATCTGTTTCCATACTAGATCCTTTCGTCTGAATCCTATTTCACCCCACTTCTTCTGGTCCCTGCCAGTGGGTTATGGGCACCGGTGCTTTTTCACATATCTGTGCCAATGATTCTTGGGTGAAATCAGGACAGAGGACCACCAAGCTACTTTCTGTGTCATTCATCACCTCATTCCATACCACTTTCCCCTCTTGAAAAACTACACTATGCTTACACTGGAGTCCCTGTGCTCTTGTGTTTTAGTGTTTGTAGATATGTGGCTGAAGTTTACCACTTTGGGTCTGGCTAAATTGGACAGATGCATTAAGTCTCTACTTACATGTTCCTTCATAAAGAGTCCCTTTGTAGTCCCTTTCCTATCTCCTTTCAATTTTATATTCTTAGAACTTGGTTATTTTTCTGATTTTGTCTTTAACATAATATGAAATTGGATAAATAACTGCAGGAATACCTACATAATAGTATCTTTTACAACAGCCTATGGGCTCTGTCAAGGAAGATTCCAGGTCTGGTTGGCTGGCCTTACTTTCTTAGCACATATCCAAGGCCCAGCCTACAGTAGATACTAGGTAGATCCCGCCATCAAGAAAGACAGTGGTTGACCCAATACTGATTACCCATGTCATTTACCCCCCAAATGATAAACCATCTTTCAGAATCACTGGAAAGTTAATTCTAGAGTTGAGGAATGCTCAAGTTCCTTATAGAAAATCATAATATTTGCATATAACCAACACACATCTTCCTCTATACTTTACATCATCTCTAGATTCCTTAGTGGAATGTAAGTCCCAAGTGAATAGCTGTTGTTCTACACAGTTTAAGGGATAATGACAATAAAAGAATCTGCATGTGTACAATAAGGATACAATGAAAATCTGATTCACAACTGGTTGATTACAAAGACATGAAGCCCTTGAATACAGAGGACTAACTGTACTGGTAAAATTATCGATCCACTTGAACTTCTGCTTAAAACATAGCTAATCACTGGTGTTCTGGTAGATCCAGAGATGCAAGGAAGATGATTAATGATGAACCCACCTCACCTACCATAGAAGCATTTTGCAAATATAGTCAGATGTCTGATATTTTCTGCCAGTTAATTTAATCCATCTGAAAATAGGGTCTTTATTTTTATACATCAAGAAAATAATTCATGGAGCTCAAACTACTTGCCTCGGTATCCACAGGTGCCAATTTGCAAGAAGACTAAAGCAGGCAGTTCCTTGAACCGCCTGTTTCTTGTCCTTCCTCCCTTTTGCTTTTCATCTTTTTCTCTGGGATCCCCATTGTCTGGACCCCTAAATCTGTCTTTCCACATAATTACTTTTTATCACCGCAAAGATCATATAGTAAGGGACCATTTCAGACAACACCCTGCCCAGGAAAAGATTTCTGAGTGCTTCATATGTGGGCTGCTCAGAGTCAAAGCACTCCCCCCAGATAATATGGGAGACCAAGGGATCTTGAACCCCGCATGATCTCAAATCATTCAATTATCCCACTTTCCACCTAGAAGGACAAGGAATGATAATGTAACAGAAGTCTTGACACACAAATGGGATTTAAGGGCCTGATGTTTTTGATGAGGAGTGGGAAGGCATACGATAAAACATGCCTTAGAACTGGCTTTTATACCAGCACTTTACAAAGTTATATTCTCACCTTCTTATTTGATTTGAAAAATAGCTCTGTGCATCCTGTTTTATAAAGGGTAAAACTAAACTCAAGAGTGCTCCATAAGTGCGTCCAGGTCATATAGCTGTAACATGGTGCTGGTGTGATTTAAAATCGCTAACGCCAAGTCTTGGTATTTTATGTTAGAGCAAGCTTGGTATAGCTGTTAGAGCAAGTTAACAGACATGGTCACAGCTAGCATGAAAATGCAAGAGGATTTGTGACTATCCTCCCTGTTGACAATGTCCATCACCACTATACCATCCTCCTATGGACCTCTTCTTGAGAGAGATCTACTCTCTGCAAGCCCTGGCCCTGTAGTGCCCGGCATCCTCTACTCCTGTGGTGGTACTCTTTAATGATCCAGGCACTTCACCTCTGTTTTCTGGAATGTTTCTTGTGTGAACAAACGTGTCCTGAGTCTTTGGGGGTCTGTGGAGTCCAATGGTGCAAAATCTAGGTCCCCTTTTGTCTTCTTCTCACTCTGACTTCTTGAACCATTTCTCTGAGTTTCACACACTCAGTTGGAAGTCAACCAAGGGCTGGAAGTTCTTCACCCTTTCCCGGGCCAGCTTGGCTTAAAACCCCTTTCCAAAACTCTAACTGCTAAGTGGATCCATCCTAACAGAAATGCCAAATAAAATATTTAGTTAAATTTGAATTTCATGTACACAGTGAATACATTTTTATAGAACTATGCCCCAAATATTGCTTTGGAAAAATATCAATGTACCTATATGTATGTATAAACTTATATTTATTGTTAAATTGTAGGGTTTTTGTTGTTTTGTTTTTGCTAAATCTAACGATTTTAATCCTACCTCTCTCTCCCCTTTTGTGGGAAGGGGCAATGAGAAGAGCTCCTGTAAACTAGCACCTCAACAGTGGGCTGAGCCCCTATTCTTCTAATAATCACTGGGAGAGTTTGTGCTTCTCCATGGCTCAGTTTCCCCCTCTGCTCCATGAGCAGGTATTCTCCCAGGATGTTGATGTCTCTCCTCTTGACTTTAGAGAAAGATCTGTGTCTCCCATGTTCCTATCATCTTGTACAGACTCTAGGAAGATGCGGCTATTCATTGTGCAACATGTTCCCGCTGGACTGAACTTTGGAAAACAAGGTTTGTTTTCCATTCACAGGCAGTATAAGAACATGGGGAAACAATAAAACTTTGACATATTAAACTGAAGAGTTGAAGAGTTGACAACATAATTTTTGAGTTATTTAATGTATACAAGGCTCACTTTCTGAATTTTATTCCAATTGAATTGTTAATGTAAGTCCACTACATAACACATAATAAGCAGTAGCTATTATCATTGACTTTGGATTGTCGGAGCCTCCTCGGCTTCTGTATTTGGCAGGTTCTCTAAAGAAACAGAACTGTTAACATGAATATATATACATATATATGAGTTTATTAGATTAACTTATAGGATAGGGTCCGAGTAGTCCAACAATGGCTGTTTAGTCTTGGGTCTAAGCTGGAATCCAAAGAAGTTGGCTCTATTATTGGTGAAGGAATGACACAGGAACAAGAGGAACTCAGAGAGAGAAGGCAAGCAGGCAAATATCAAAAGCCTCCATCTTCCCTGGCCTTTTATATGGCTGCCCTCAGAAGGCAATGCCCACATTTAGGGTGGATCTTCTAGCTTCGAGTAATCCAGTCAAAGAAGTTTCTCTCATTTCAGTTAATTCCAGATCCCATCGAACTATATTAGCCATCACGGCTTCTGACCCAATATTAGCACTGTGAAGTATCAGATAGAAAATTAAGGGATAATCATCATATTTCTCCTTATTCTATGGGGGGTAGTTAAGAAAGTCTCTTGTATTAAAACCTTTGCAGCACCTAGAAGATAAGTTTCGTTAGGATTCATTAAAAATTGTTGTTACAAGTAGGATCCAGAGAGGGGCCTGATGTCTGCAGCAATCTGAGGCATGTATTTAAAAAAAAAAAGAAAATTAGGGGATAACAGAAGAGCTAAACATCATAGATTAACGGGCCATCAGCCTTAAGGGAAATCTGGATCTATCTATTCTCTTTATATTGAGAAATATATATATATATATATATATATGGATTGTCTTGATTTTCTGAGAAGGATGTTGCTGCAGCCTGTGTAAGTTCACAGTCAACTCATATGGATGTGGATGACTGAGGCCCTCTTCCAGGGTCAGCAGCTCAATTTAGAGAAGTGGATTATTCAGAAGACAAATTCTTGCAGCCATCAGAGCCTGTCTCTAATGTACATACTCCAGGCTTGTGCTGCTCTCAGACAATTGGAAGCATCCAGGACATTCTTGAACACACCATATCCATGTGGATGAAGAGGCTAGAAGCAGGATCTATTCTTTGGAGAAACCATGGACAAATGAGTAGTATATCAACCTAGCTTCCTGACTGTACAACCAGCTGAAGGAAAGAACTTGAGTTTGAAATGTGGGAAGCCACAAGTGAGGTCATATCCAGAAAGAAGGGTGGAAGAAGTTTAGATGAATGTGGCGGATTGGTCCTGAAGGGATAAGGACCCAGGTATGCTGGTACCAAGTTTCCTGGAAAAACAGAGAGGCAGCCTGAAGTCATGGAGGCTCCCATCTTTGGTGTAATTAATCTAGGGATAACAGAGTTTAGGTCCCTGGGAAGTACCATCTCATAATTATCAACAATGTTAATAGATTGCATTTACAAGCTCTTAGTTTATGCCAGACATTGTATTTAGGACTCTTGAGTGAAGGAATCAAATCATGAGAATTGCTCCCTGAAGTGTTTACTAATAGCAGGGTTCACATTTAGCTAGTGTGTCTAGGTGTTAAAATATAAACAGTAAGTAGATGCCAATAGATATCCCTGAGTGACCTCTGCCCCCTTCCCTCACAATAATCAGGAAAGGAGTGGACCATTGGGAGAGATTTGTTCATGCTAAACTGCTCAGTACATATTTTCTCCAACACAGTCATATTCTAATTATTAGAATCAGCAGCTGTCACCTTGTATAGCAAAAGAGACTTCACAAATATGATAAGTAAGGATTTACAGACAGGGAGGTTATCTGGATGATCCTAGTGGGGCCTAAGTACAACTGCATAAGCCTGTTTTTTTTTTTTTTTCATTTAGATTTTGGAGAATTGGTGTGTGTGTGTGTGTGTGTGTGTGTGTGTGTGTGTGTGTGTGTGTGTGTGTGTGTGTGTGGTATGTGCACATGTGCAGGGCCACATGTTTATGAACACAAGAGACCAAAGACAAGTGTCTTCCTCAAACACTGTACATCTTTTTTGGCATTTATGTATGTATTTATTTATTTATTTATTTATTTATTTATTTATTTATTTACAGGGTCTCCCTAGTCCCCGCCTGCCTGGAAGTCAGTATGTGGACCAGGCTGGCCTCCATCTCACAGAAATCTGCCTCCTGCCTCTGCCTTTTGAGGGCTGGCATTAACGGCATGTGCTACCACACCTGGCATTCTCAATCTTATTTTTTAAGACAGGGTCTCTCTCTGAACCTGGAGCTCAGCTACTTGGCCAGGGGAGTTCCAGGAATCCATCCATTTCTGTCACCCCAGTGCCAGAATGACAGACACAAGCTACCACTCCCAGCTTTTTTACATGCGGGCAGGTGGTCCAAACTCAGGTTCTTACACTGGCACAGCAAGCACTTTACCGAGTGATCTCTCAAGCCCCTAATCACAAGTCTTTATAAAAAGGGGACAAAGGCATATTTGACATGAAAGGCTGCAAGTCATAAGAAAATGAAGGCAAAGAGATTTGAAAATGCTATGCTATGCTATTGGCTTGGAAGATGGGCCAAGTGGCCGGGATCCCAGAAAACAGCTTTGAAAATGACTGGGAAATAGATTCTCTCCAAAGTCTCTGGAGGGAGCACAGCCCCCTGTAACCTCAGTTTAACAAAATAGAACTGACTCTAGATTTCTGACCCCAAAGCTATAAGCAAATCAGTTTGTGTGTTTAAGTCACTGAGCTTATGAAGATTTGCGAGGACAGCTGTAGGAAATAAAAACAGTTAACCTAACTAGCAGCAGTCCAGTGGGGGAGACTAAAGGAGCTGAAGTGATTTGCCTTTTGCTTCCAATTTGATGGTCTGCATCTGAATTTAGGCTGCTGGACTCAAGAATGCCTCTTCTGAGGCTGCTTTTCTTCACAAGCTGCTTTTCAGTAACACTGAAAGGTTCTCACCACAGAGCCACTGTCAATACTGATCCCATAGGTGGAGGACTCCTATGACTCTGAGGTCAGATGCTGAAGGATAGAGCTGGGTTTCACATTCGAGATGTCTCATTCTATGTTCTGAATAGTCACTCCTGTCCTGTGGCCTGGACTAAAATAATAGCTGCACCTCGGAGGCTGCCTGGGTGGATAGAATTCACCCTAAGTTGCCTGCTTCTGATCTCTCAAGGGACAGCCAGACTCCCACCAACACTCTGGTGTTGACATCACAGGTGCAGGTATCCATCCTGCCACTGGGGTCTGGCTTAGCACTGTAGGTTTAGAGGCAGCCAGAACCTTCCAACTGAGTTGCTGCATGGAGCCGTGAATATCAGGGTGACCAAAGGAAGGATCTGACCCAGTCCAATTACATGCTAACCTTGAAAGCCCTTCTTTTAGATTCAGTAGCATCCACAGAAGTCACTGAGAGGCCACTCCTTGTCTGCCAGGCACTGGAGATGCCCATCCCAGAAATGCCCACAAGATTTCATGGACAGCAGGCTGAGTGGAATTCTGCCTGTGCCTCCATCCAATCCCGGATTCTACCAGAGGTATCCCAGGGCCAGAGTGAGGCCAAAGAATGAATTCAGAAAGTAGCTACTGACAGGCTGTGCGAATGGTCCAAAGAACATTTTCCGTTTGCACCACCCTTTTCTCTTACCTGACTTCTCCCAAATCCCACATTTTCAAAGAACAGTAAGACACAAATAAATATGGACATGGATTCTGGGAGAGTAGAGGAAGGAGTGGGCCTATAGGGTTGAAGAACTGGGGATTATTCTCCTGGGATGTTGTTGAAAATGAATAGATTCATTATGGCTTGAGTTGTACTTTCTTGAAAGATATGCAAACTTAAATTCTAACCTTCAAATCTGTGAATAAGATTGCCATTTGGAAATGAGGTATTTACATATGTAATCAAGTTTAGATGAGATTGATAAACTAGATGCTTAATCCTGGAGTCTTTTTAAAAAATTAATTCGTTGCCAGGTGTGGTGGTGCACACCTTTAATCCTAGCACTCGGGAGGCAGAGGCAGGAGGAGCTCTGTGAGTTCAAGGCCAGCCTGGTCTACAGAGCAAGTTCCAGGATAGCTGGGGCTACAGAAAAATCCTGTCTCAAAAACACCAAAAAAATAATTTGTTATTATTACTATTATCATTATTTATGATACTAGAGATTAAACCCAAGGCTTCTCACCTGCTATATAAGTATTCCACCACTGAGCTATATCCTCAGCCATCTTTGATACTTTTATTCTGAACCAGGGTCTCACCAAGCTGAGTTAGCAGGCCTTGAATTCACTGTGTAGCACAGGTAGGGATAGTATTGACAATCCATCTGCCTCGGCCTCTAAAGAGCTGGGATTATATATCTATACCACAAAGACCAGGCACCTGCCCAATTTTTATTTTTTGTTTGTAGCTTGATAGAGTTTCTCATTGCCTGGACTAGCCTTGAACTTACTATATAGTCAGAGATGACCTTGAATTTCTGATCCTTCCATCCCCCTCTCCCATAGTCCTGAGGTTTCAGGTGTGTGCCACCACACCAGTTCTGCCCAATGTATTTATCTCAACAACAGAAGGCTTTCCGCCATCCCCCAAAGTCCTGAAGAGCCAAAGAAGGATTCTGAGCCAACTGTGGTCCTTTCAATGCCTAGTTTTCAGACTTCTGATCTCCAGAGTGTACAGATAAAGACTATATTTCTGTTGTTTTTAACCACAGAGTTTGTGGCTAAATCAGGTAGCCTCTTCTTCTTCATATCTCCTTCAATTTTGAGTGAAGGCCCATCACACTCAGACTCAAACTAAGATGGAGAATGGACTTGTGGGAGATGTATCTGAACAAAGGCTGGTAGCTGGAAGGTTTGGAGAATGTCTGAAGTTAACAGGAATTTGGGTGCGGAGCTACCAGCCACAGTGAATGAAGTTGGAGGTACAGGCCAGGGCCAGACCGACAACTCCATTCCTCGGCCCAGCACAGTAATTTCAGTTTGGACTTGGCTTCCTCTTCTGCAGAGGGGTAAGGAAGGTGAATCTCATATAAATTACTGTGCAGGTGTCAGTGGCAACGTCCCTCCTTTCCACGTCTTACACAGAGATGCTGCCAGTTTCTGTTTTGGAAATTCCTGCTTCCCTGTTTGTTCTGAAAAGTGGATAACCTCCCTGATCCACGCCTACACTTGGAACAAATCGAAAGACAGGTATCAGCGAGATGCTATCAGAAGATGACTTTCAATGTGATAAAAACTTGCTGGAGTGTGTGGGTTTGTATGAGAGACACATGCACCGAACCCAGGAACGGATCAACTGGAAGAAAGCTAAATTTTGCAGAACAGATGTACCAAGATGTGATCACTCCTTTGTTTTATTTTGGGGTGAAAGAGGAGAAATCATGCACACCTCCAGGCTGGGAATTTTTGGATGGAGATACTCAAGGAGATCCAGAGAACCATAGCTGTCCCCACCACCCAGAACTCAAGGCACCTCAGAGGAGAGCAATCAGGGCAGGTGGGAGCCCAGACTGCTCAAGGGGAAGATTGTACCCCCTTGCACCCTTAATTACCATGCCTGTATGTGAGACTGCACAATGCCATCTTGGACCAGGGAAGGCTTTAGAAGATATGGAAAGGAAGAAGGGCAAACTTCAAAAGCCACTTCAAAACAGTGGATGTTTTCGTTCTGCTCATCTATGAGGGATTAGAGATAGAGTGAACTCTAGGACTGGGGTGATGGGGGGATGACAAGATGCTTCTAGCTTTGACCTCAGCTTACTGAGCTTCCTGGTGACGCCTTTCCCTTTAAAGATGGATTTGTCAGCTAGCCCATATGATATGCACCATATATTTACCCATGATACATGCCTCATATATAGGCACATAGGTCTCATATATATGATGCTTCTAAGCCCTGGATTAAGATGATGGGTTTGGAGATAGAGGTCAGCTGAAATGAAGTATAGGCATAGGGATTTCCTTAGCTGGGCATTGAGGAAGCGGATGCTCACTGGAAACATTTGCCCAGCTGGAGAGAGACAACAGCTGCTTCTGTGGTTTTGACTCCACTCTCGGAGCCTTTCATTCCGTATGTGCTGGTACTCTGATGTGTACTGGAAGCAGAGTGATGATATACAGGAAAACAGTCTCTTGCAAGTCTCCAGATGTGGTCATTTGATGGTAGGAATGACATCCTTGGAGCCAGGACACAGCAGGCTCCTTCTGGCCTCTGTGCACCTCTGCTGAGCTGTGCAGAGATCCAGAGCCTTCCCAGAATGCAGTTCTTCTCCTCCACTCTTATCCTTCCTACAGCATGCTAGGTACTCCAAAGCTGTGTCTCCAGGGAGCTTCAGGCTTGGCTGTCCTACCTCTACCTAAATATTCCCAAATACTGAAATACAACCTTGTGAGAAACCAAAGTTCCTATCTGCTTTCCCCACACCCAAATGGCCCGGAAACAAAGGAATATGACTGTGCTCCAACAAGACTTTGACTTCTAAGAACCTGCAGAGGGTCAGATAGGCCCCCAAAGCTTGCTGGCTCCTATTTGACATTGGAGTCAAAGTGACTTCCAAGGCAAATCAAATCCCATCTGCTCCTTGGTTTCAAGGCCTTTAGTGCTTCTTGTACTGTTCCCATTCGTCCCCGAGCCCCGCGGGACCTGGCCCTTCGCCACCTCTCACACTCTGTCCTCTGCGTTATCTGTGTCTCTATCTTGATGCGGTTCCCAGAACACTCGGTTCTGCTTGTCTATTCCATGCCTTGGCACACCTGTCTGATTAGCTGGAAAACTGTTTATCTTCCCACAATCAAGCTTCTGATACATGGTTCATCTTTGCAACCCCCGGTGTGCTGTGCTATTGACTTTCTTCAGTGTTCCTTTATTTCTGCACCCATTTAGTATTTATGGGTGCTGTTTAGTAAGTAGTTACTATGTGTCAGGAAGTTTACAGAGAGCGGGATGAGGTAGGGGCAGGGGGCATGGGGACTGCTGAGCCAGGACCTCGTGTGGGCAAATTGAGACTGGTGGCCTTTTCTTCAAATGAGATTGCCCTACAGGATTAAGTCAAGTCATTTATTGTGAAATTTTAAATTTATGCCCTGTTGCTGGAACATGCTGTCCAAAGTGGAATATAACAGTTGTTTTTATTTTTTTTTTTAATGCTGGAATTATCCTGTGACTAACAGGATAACACAACAATCTGTCTTGGAGACATTGATTTATTACATGAAGATATTTAAAACCCAGCACACTTTTTGCAATCTCTTCTTGCTTCATTTAAAAAATCATCCTAGAAGTTTAGAAAAAATGAATACAATCCCATGTGGAAATCTAAGAAACCACAGGATAGTGATATCATGGTGAGTAACCAGTACAGGTGGCATTTCAAGTTGCTCTGTCCTCATGTCTGACAGTCTCCTCACCAATGCCACACTAAACTCATGGAGACAAACAGCACTAGGCTTGCCATGGAATGAGAGAGCTTCAGTCCTTCTCCATGCAAGTGGCTGTGACTAAGCAGCTCCTGGACAGAAATACTGGCAGTGCCACTGCCCAGAGCTGCCCAGAGGCAAGCATGTAGCTTTGGATAATAAACATTCACCCTGGATGGAGAGACACAAAGTGTCCACGTTCCTGAAGCTCCACTACATTGTACGTAACAAGTAAGATGGCGTCCGGTACAACAAGGAAGGACATTATACAAGATGATGTGACCTGAGGGACAGATGGTGTGGAGAGAAAGAGGGGTCTGGCTGCCAGTCATTTCCAATGTTTATAGAAAGGCCTCAGGAGGTTTTCTCCATTGTTCCAACTCTGGCCTTGGGCTCACGGCACTGCTCTAGCTTTCTAATTAAGCCTGTCACATGCCATTTATTTGTTTACTCATGTCTCCTGGTCGACTACAAGCTACTCATCAGCAGAAACCTTGGCTGAAGGCTCCACGTCTCCCTTATGCTTGGGACAGAGTTGCTTCTTCGTTGGAACTTGCTGAAGAAGTGCATGTACTTGCACCCTTCACGTGCTGCCTGAGTTTCAACCACCAGCCTTGCACCCTTCACGTGCTGCCTGAGTTTCAACCACTAGCCGACCACAGTAAGTGATTTAGGGAGACCAAGTCGGCGTTCGGAGAGATCCCTGACGTTCAGCTCAGTGGCTAGCCCACTTCAAAGAGGAATGATTGAAGGGGCATGGCTAAGACATGTGCATTCCATTTACCTCAGAAATTGGGGTTTCCCCAATCATTGAGACATCTGAAAAAGAGTCTTAAGTCACTGAACATACACAGTGTGGCTGAGTTGAACTAGTTGTGGTGATGTCTCTAGATAAAAATAGCCATGCTAAGAGTTGATCCCATATAGGAGACAAAGCACTCTTAGTTATAATCAGGAAAAATAATCTTTTTAAAATCCTACCTTCAAAAACTGTTTAAAACATACTCTTCATTCCATAGTCATGAAAGAAATACTGGCTTACTAGAGAACATTTGGAAAGTGCTGAAAATGTTAAAGACCCTCATTGGACGCTTTGGCACCCAGACTTGCATGCATCTCATATAGAAAGCAGTTGGGAGTGAGAGGGTGAAGCAGTCGTTTTGCTGTTATGTTTTATCCAGTGGCTTATCAAAGCAGCACCCAGCCTTTTTGCATTTGCTTTTACTTTTATCTGATTATGAAAGTAATCCATTCTAATTTTGGAACTGAGAAGAAGCAAGTTCCTGCCAGCTAAATCCCACCCCTAAGAGAGGCTGGTAATGTTCTGATATACTTTCTCAGAGTCTGATTTTAAGCAAATCAATACAGGTCTTACGACCTTACGGGGTGAGCAAGGTTTCAGCTTGCAAAATTATTCCCCCTGTAGTTACTTTCACATAGAAAGAGATGGGCATGGTCACACTTTTATTCCCAGCACTAGGGAGGCAGAGGCAGGTGTAGCTTAGTGAGCTCGAGGCCAGCCTGGTCTACATAATGAGTTCCGGGGTAGGCAGGGATGCACGGTTTTGTACCCACACACCACCCAATATATGCATGCATGTAAAAAAAACAAGTCCACGGGGTCTTCCTTTATGGGCTTACTATCAAGATGGACATTCAGCAATTTGTGCATTCCATTGCAGAATGCCTGATCTACCGTAATCACTCGGTCAAAGCATGGGTGCCCCTCCACTTCATTTTTGACAGAGTTCAAAACCTGCTAGTCAAACGCCAGACCACAGCAGTCTAAAACCGTGTGCCCTCTCAATTATCATTAGGTTTGGAAGGAGACTGACTCCTTTTAAGTCTCAAAAGCAGTGGGTCTTAGCCGTGACAAAGGCAACTTTGGGTCACTGGACATTCCCTGGAACTCTGCCTCTTCCCAGCATGCTCTGGGCTGCTGCCGTTGGAGAGGGGTCATTCAGACTCAGCAAAGCAAAAGTGTTGCAAACCAACCATTTTATTTGAAAAAGCTGGCCTTTACAAGCTCCCAACAACAAAAACATCTTTTCAAAACAGAGCCAGTGCTTTCCATTGGCTCAGCTTCACTTCAGAAGAATCCAGCTCTCTACCAAAGACCATCTTTGAAAACCTGAGGAGGTCCCAAAATCCCTGATGCTAATTAAGCCTTGAGAAATAATTTCTGCTTCTCTCACTCTTCTGTTCCTATTGGCAAAACTTTGTGGGCATAGTGCATGGTAGATGTATGGCTGCTGGGTTTGGATATAGATTCTAAATTCATAATCCCAGCTGTGTAATGGTGAAAGAATCCTATGTAAAAGGATGTAGTGCTACCATGCTCACACTTAATGCATGGGATTATAAATACAAAACTAGCACTTGGGAGGCAGAGGCAGGCGGATCTTTGTGAGTTCAAGGCAAGCCTGGTCTACAGAGTGAGTTCCAGGCCAGCTGGGGCTACAGGGAGACCCTGTCTCAAAAAGACCAAAAATAAATAAATAAATAAATAAATAAATAAATAAATAAATAAATACAAAACTGCTCTGTGATCACCTCTGCCTTCTTTTTCCTTTCTGAAAGTAGTGAAAGGGGGTATGAGTGGCTCTAAGGGGGCCGCCGAATGTTCTGGGGCGTGTGGCTCAGAATGGGACATCAGGGCTGCTCTACTCCCCATAAGCAATCCCAAGAGTACCTCTGGGCAGGTGCATTACTGTTTAGAGGGCAAACATCAAAGCCTAGGGTGAGTGCTCGCACACCTTGTAGTTTTCAGTCTTGAAACGTGAGCACAGCTAGGGAGTTTCGTGTGGCTGAACAAGGAAATAATTTGTTCATCATTCTTTAGAGGGGTTCTGAACTCCCACCAAACACAAGGCTGTGTTTATCTGGAATCTTTTTCTAAAACGTTTATAGCCTAGCACAAGCCTGGAAAAGAGGGATTGTGAGTGATGTGGACCACATGGCTTTAGGAATGCAGCTGACTTTTGTTCAGTGCGTGTAAGGTTTGTCCCTATTTCTTTAGCTAAGAGTTGGTCCTGCCATTCGGCTTCCTCTGAGGAGAGGCTCTTAGATGTTGGGCAGTCATGTGTTCAGCAAATTAGGCTTTGGAACACTGCTCCAGAGATGTCAGCAGAGTTCTTACCCTATTGTTTCTTCTCATCAGCGATTCATACTTTGTACACAATATTTTGTTGTTGCTGTTGTTGTTGTTGTTGTTTAGTTTTTTAAATCCATGAAGATTTAAAAAATATTCTACTTATTATTCTTATTTTATGTGTGTAAGTATATTGGGTACATGTTTGGATGTGTAGCAGTGCCATGCAGTGCTCACAGAGGTCAGAAGAGAGTATCAGATTCCTCTGGAACTGGAGTTACAGACTGTTGTTAGCTGTCATATGGGTGCTGGGAATCAAACTTAGATCCACTGCAAAAGTAGCCGGTGCTCTTAACCACCGAGCCATTTCTCCAGCTCCATAACTGATAAACATTTTATGAGACTTCCATACACAAGTACACTGCATTTGTATCATTCCTACCCTTTCTTCTCCCCTTCCAACTCCTCCCATGGCCCAGAACACATCTTCTTCTCAAGTTTATGTCCTTTTCTTCTATAATTATGTTATGCACATACGCACACAACCAACCCAGTCCAATTGGTGCTCTCTGTATGTGCACGAGTTTAGAGCTGACCACTTAGGCTTGGTGACCTATCGGGAGGCTTTTCACTGAAGACCACTGGCCCTCTCTCAGCAGCCACTGACTGGCTGTAGCTCTTCAGCTAGGACTGAGACCTCGTGAGCCTTTTCCCTGTGGTGTGGCTGTCAGTATGGTCTTCTACTGGGCACATTGGTCACGTTACTATCTCCTCTGCTACTTCTTTCCAAATGAGTGTTTAGGTTTTTGGTGAAACTCTTGACGACCTGGTGATATTGCCTTGGGCTGCATTGTATAGTGCCCTCAGCTTCAACGTTAGCTGCATGACTCTTCCCTCTCAGTGGTACATTCACAAGCCAGAACCTAGTACACCCTGTTCAGTGGAATATGGGATAAGCAGAGGCAAGCAGCAGCCTTCTTGATGTTCAATTAATGGTCCTATTTAGAAGCTTGCCTGTGAGGATGTGAGGTTATGTCAGTAGATCAATCCCCTTTCTGTTTTAAAATTAATGGTAGAGGGGTTGGAGAGATGGCTCAGAGGTTAAGAGCACTGGCTATTCTTTTTTTTAACATTTTTTTTAATTTTTTTGAAATTTTATTTATTTCTGTATGTGTATGAATGTACTGTCTGCATGTAAGTTTGTGCACCTGTGTCGTGCAATGCCGCGGAGGTCAGAAGAGGGTGTCAGATTCCCCTGAAACTGGAGTTCTCCTGGAATTGGAGTTTCAGACAGTTCTCGGCTGCCATGTGGGTGCTGGGGATCGAACCCGGGTCCTCCGCAAGAGCGGTCGGTGCTCTTAACCGCTAGGCCATCTCTTCAGCCCCGAGCACTGGCTATTCTTACAGAGGACCTGGGTTCAGTTCCCAACACCCATACAGCAGCTAACAACCATCCTTCACTCCAGTTCCAGGAATCCAACACCCTTTTCTGACCTCCACTGGACATTGCATGACATATGCACACAGGGAATATACTCATATACATAAAATTAAAAAATAATATGTTTAAAAATTAGTGGCAGAATGAACTATAGGTCTTGAGTTCTCCTCTGTTGTTGTCTGGACTTTAGCACATTAAGAAGAAAGGTGTGTGAAACAAGCTCTGAGTTAGAAGAGCCTAACTTTCCATTTTCTATGCTAAGAGAAGAAGAGAGGTGTAAGTATCTGAGAGGGCAGAGTGTCCTCAAATCCTTGATATTTATATCTCGAATTTCTAATTATTAAGGCAAACCAGGAAGAATGTGTATCCATGGAAATATGAATAGTAGTCTGTGTAGGATCCAGGGCTTTATCATTCTTGGTGAGGATCTGTAGGCAAATTTGCTTCCAATAATTCATGTGGCTTTTCTCACCTAGGAAGGTAGAGCAACCAAACATGCAAATCATCCAACCAAGAATTTTAAATTGTCCTACAGAAACATTAGTTTCATAGTTGATGATGGCATGGTTCATGGAAAGAGAGTGGATTTTGAACTCAATTGTTTTTCAAATAAAAACAAAAATAAAAAAAACAGAAGAGTTTGTTTTAAAGAACAACATCTACTCCTATATTTTTGCAGAGTTTACCTTTGGAGGAATCAGTTGGTGTTTGATGGTGTTAAAGATGTTCATGGGACCATTGGTTATTCAAATATGAGGCCCTATACCTAGAACAGAAGGGAAATGTTAAGATAAAGGGAAGGTTACCTTTCGTGCATCAAAATCAAAAGAGGCTCTCATGAAGAAGAGAGATTATAGACTAGCAAGATGTCTCAGTGAGTAAAAACACTTGCGGACAACTCTGATAACAAGAGTTTGATCCTGGGACCTACATGGTTAAAAAAGCAGCATCAACTTCTTCAGTCTGTCTTGTGACCTCCATGGTGCACCATGGCATTGGAACACAAGCATGCATGCACACACCCCTCCCCAAAGAAATGCAATTAATCTTTTAAAAAATGGAACAGAGATTAGCTGCTTCCTTCTAAAGATAGAGAAGCTGGAAACTTTGAGTTTGGTGCTCTGAGAGATAAAAGGGAGACAGGAAAATCTCAGGTATGACAGGAGTGGACTTGGTTCCACGACAGCAGGTGGGTGGGGGAGGAAGGGGAGGAATGAAGCTTAGGGTGAGGTTCAGACATAGCTTCACACCAGCATCCCAGTGCATCTCTCTGTAATGGTTAATACTGATTTTCATCTTGAAAGGATCTGGAATTACCTAGGAGACAAACCTCTGGGCATGCCTGGAAGGGATTTTCTATATTAGGTTCATTGAGATTGGAAGACATTCCTCAGATGTTAGTGGCAGCATTCAAGAGCTAGGGTCCCGGGCAGAATAGAAATGAGAAAGTGAGCTGGAAGCAGCTCTCTCTGCTTCCTGACAGCAGATATCACGTGAGCAGCTGCCTCAAGCTCCTGCTGCTATGCCTTCCCACCATGATGGACCGTACTCTCAAATTGTGAACCCCCCCAAAACTTTTGTTATAGCAAAAATAAAAGTGAGTAATATATCTCCATATTCCAACTTAGATTATGCCAGTAGAGGAAGGACAATACAAAGAGGAAGCTAACAACGGAGTTAGCCGAATTCTTATCTTGAAATGGCTAAGTTTACACAAAGAAGTGATTACATTTGACCGGAATTCAATTAAATTTCATTAAAATGAAGCCACAGCTTCTCCCTTCATTAAGTCAAAGGACTATGGAACTCACAGTTGTACAGATGGCATCTGCTGAGGCTGCAGATAGATGAACTTTGTGATGGCCGGTTCCTTTGTTCCCAGGACTCGACATGCTTGCATGTGTGCATGATACCATGCCTCCTGCATTCTTACCACAGCCTTTTCCATGCTGCTTTGCATTTCTTCTCGAGCTTCCTGTGGGCAGAAACTCTGAAAGCACCTTCCTGATTGTGTCCCTAGATCTTAGCTAGTGAGCTCAGTACAGAATGGGTGCTGAGGGCTGGAGAGATGGCTCACTGCTTAAGAGCACCAGCTGCACTTGCAGAAGATCCATGGCACACTTGGGTAGACTTACATCCATCCGTGCAGGACTCATACACATGAAATAAAAATATTTTTAAAAATACAAAAGAATGGGTGAAAAAATAATCCCTGCACAGCAGAGGTTTCTCCCTTCTCATTCCAAGCGCTCCATTAGAATGCTGTGCCAGTGCGAAGACCCTCTCTCTGTTCAAAGTCCCCAAGCACATAGATGATGGACGGTCTCTTCTAATACCTGCAGTGGCCTCCTCTTACCTCTGAGATTTCTTTTCAGGACATGGGACTTGCTCAAGGTTTCTCATACAGTAGCTGGGAGAAGTATTTGATGCTCTTTCAAAAGAATGAACCTATCTCTGGAGGTTCATCTCTCCCTTCCTTGTGGACGATGTTAGTAAAGGGAAATGAGAATAAAAGCTTTGGGAGCAAAAGCGTAGGTGGAGGGAAGACAAGCAGAGAGCACGATCTGGCAGAAATGTGAGCCCGTGCCTATGTGCTAGGGGAGGGAAGAGATGGGAGCCAGGGCTCCTCTCTTGCCGGTGACTTTTCCGCTTCCCTCCATCTCTCTGGAGCCTCTTCATGGCTGTCTATCCCATCACAAGTTAACAAATATGAAAATAATCTTCTAACACCAATGGGTTTAGAAGCAACACTGAATAAATTATTGCTATTGTTTGTATTTGTGCTGTTCTGGTTTGTTCTAGATCATTCCACTGCATTCTTTCTGTCCTTTGCTCCTCTTCCTTTTCTACCTTTAACCCAGGTTTTAGCAGATCCATAGGTAAGGTGGTCTCTTGGAGGTCTGGTGAGGAGATCCATTTGTGTAGAGTCTGGAAGGAATAAGCACAGAGTGATCGGCTGGTTAGAGCATCCACAACAAGGTTCACATGAAAATGGCTGCCTTCTGCTCTGGGTTTGGGCTAGAGATGTGGCAGCCTGTGGCATGTCTCCTAAGCAAAATTCCTGGTAACATTTAAGCTGGGCATTGACATATAGAGTTTCTCTGTCAATCAGAGAAAGAAATGTCAGAGGTGACTGTTTCTCAGAGTAGCTGTGGAGAAGGAATTCCGTGATCACGCAGAATTTTAAGAATGCAGATCAAACAAATGGGGAAAACAGGCCCCCAAATGTGAGCGAAATGATGCGAGAACTTCGCCTTCCAGATTTCTGAACAAGCTTTATCCAGGCCGTGGGGCTTAAACACATCCCCATGGAGATCAGTTGTGAGCCAGGCCGCCAGGTGGGTGGTCTTCCTGCACAGAGACACTTAGCCCACACACCAGCACTGGGAGAGGGCTGAGCTTGGCTCCTGAGGATACTAGTGGATTCAGCTGAGTCACCCCCGTTTGCTTCGAAGCCACATTCCTGAACACAATTTGGGCAGGCTCCTGCCCTGCTCCACTTGTTGCAGAATAAGTCGGGCTGTTCCGTCTCACAGTGTCCCTGCTGGTCTCTCCTGTTTTGATTTCTGCACATCTCACACACTACCATGCTTACATGCTGCAATCCCATGTCACAGAGATGCTGGTGACCCCCAAACACACTGTTCTGTTGTCTACATATGCAGTGTTCTTTCTGCCTCGATTTCTTTCCCCATCCTACAGATTTACACAACTCCTATTTATCCTTCGAACCCCAAGTCAAATGCTCTTTCACTTCAGTAGATATTTTTTTCCCAAACACTGTGCTCTAATGGCACCAACCAAAGCATATATCCTGTTGCTTTATTACTATGAATATAATCCTATTACCAGTAAAAACAATATTCATTTATTAATGTTTTAACACATCTTGCAAGAGCACTGTCTCATTCAATATTTCTTAACCCCTATTTATCAGACACTCAGGACAAAAATTATGTATATTCCTCATCTATATCATTGACTGCAACCTCAGTTTTTTCCCAGAAGCTAGTACAAGCAAGCGTTCCAAAAACATAGGATAAATAAATGAAACGAAATGAATCATTTCTCCCAGGCTCCTAAATTTTCCTGTCTCAAACTTGGTTTGGGATAGCATAAAAAGCTGGGTACTCTGAGCCTCCCAGGGAAGATGTGACAACCTTCTTGGGATTATTTGGCTGCCTATAAATGGATGTCAGCTAGAGGCTATACTGTTGTTCAAAGAAGTCTCTCTGTTGGGCACCCGGTCTTTTCTATTCTAAAACTGTGTATTCCTGTGGTTCCAGAGATTGAAATAATGCAATTATATCATGAGTCACTGTTCCCTTAGTAGACCACGAATGAACTGCTTGGCAGAAGCCCCTCCCCCCAGTGGGAAGGCTGGCCAGAGAGACCTGTCTTGCTGCCTGTCTGTGTCCTACTGAAACCCCAGCTGAGGCTGCGGCACTTTGGGGTTTTTCTAAAAGTACTCTGCAAGCCAATTTCAAAGACAATTTTCAAAATGGGGTTTGAAGACTAAATAGGCAGCCATATAATCACACTCTCTCCTTCTTTGGGAGAGACATAATAAGCTCCCCTTTTGATTTGATGATTGGTACTTGGTCAACATGTTTCCTAGGCCCTTGGCTATAATTAGGATATTTCTATAATGGGTGAATATGAATCAAGATGACAGATTGCTTCTTGCCAGCTCACCTGAATGTAGACATCGAAATGAATGAACATCAGATCCCTGGAAGTAGTCTTCGAAAAGCCCACTTGGTTGGGAGTTGAGATTGTGGATACCTCTTCTCAGGTCACTCATTTAGAAAAACTGGTGTTGTGGGCTGGAGAGATAGCCTAGCGATTAAGAGCACCGACTGCTCTTGCAGAGGACCCGGGTTCGATCCCCAGCACCCACGTGGCAGCTGAGAACTGTCTGTAACTCCAATTCCAGGAGAACTCCAGTTCCAGGGGAATCCGACACCCTCTTCTGACTTCCACGGCATTGCACTACACAGGTGCACAAACCTACATGCAGACAGTACATTCATACTCATACAAAAATAAATAAAATTTTAAAAATTAAAAAAAAAAGTGGTGTTGTGTAAGCTATCCAAATCAATTTTGAAAGATTAATTTTTGTTATTTTAAAAACTCTATGTGTGTTGAGTATGTGTGTGTGTGTGTGTGTGTGTGTGTGTGTGTGTGTGTGTGTATAAGAGTTCAGATACCCAGAGAGTCCAGAGAAGGATATCAGATTCCCCCTGAGCTCGAGTTACAGGTGGGTATAAACCACCTAATATGGGCGCTGGGAACCAAACTTCAAGAGCAGCAAGCACTCTTAACCACCACTGAGCCATCTCTCTAGCTCTCAACCATCTCATTTGTAAAAAGCGGGAAAAAGCTTATTTTCCAGATGAATTTCAGAGATCTGATAGAACAACATATATAACGTTCTTTGCATATGGGGGTATATGTTAATAAATGAGAATTTTTTTTCTGTGTCTTAGAAATCATGTGTTCTTTCTAGCGTTGTTGTGTGTGGACACCACTCCCCTGGAAAGTGATTTATAGAATGGTATAACGTTTTATCCAGTATCTCCTGCTGCTGTAGCTGGCCTTGAACTCACCATGTAGTTGAGGATGCCCTTGAACTTCTTGTCCTCATGCTTCTACCTCCTGAGTACTGAAATTATAAATACGTGCTTCCAAACCCAGTTTATAGGGCTCTGGGAAATGAACCCAGGGACTCAGACATGCTGGGCAAGCACTATACATCCCCAGCCCAAATGGTGGATGAAGTAAGGATAGTATAGCTTCTCTTCCTCAATGACCTGGGCCATTGCTGGCTGTTATGATTACTCTTCTGCACATTATTGTGAGGGAAGGGCATTTCTCTAGCCAGAAGCTGTGTCCCCAGGTTGAATATTTCACATGCCTGTCTTATTACTGATGGTCCAATCCAATGCAGTGTGCTTCTTGCCATAGTTAAGGTTTGCAAAGTAACTAATGAATAGCATATCTCTCCATGGCCTCAAGTCTGAATCGTTCTGAGCCCAGATAAAAGCCTCAGTGGATGGAGAGTGGGAACCACTTCTAGCATCACTGAAGCTGGTTTGAGACAGTAGCTTTGTGTGAGAGCCAGGGTGGACTGTCTACTCTCCCAAACCCCTGTCCTCGGTCTTAACAGAATACTAAAAGTATTACTAAAAAGCTAGGGCCAGCTTAGCTTTGCAGAGTTGCTCTACTTGCCCAAGCTACTGCTGCTGTCTACTGTTGCCGTGGAAATGAAGGAAGAAAAACTTATCTAAGGGCTGGAGAGATGGCTCAGCATTTAAGAGCATTTGGTGCTCTCCCAGAGGACCAGAGTTTGGTTCTCAGCACCTGCATGGCAACTTACTATGTTCCACAGCTCCAGTTCTGGAGGATCTGACTCTGTGTTCTGGCTTCCACAAGCATATATATATATATATATATATATATATATATGCGTGTGTGTGTGTGAAAACATACACACAGACATAGCCACATAATAAACGTAAAAGAAATAAATAGAAAGAGGCCCAACCTGATAGTTTCAAGAAATCAAGTAGAATTACTCCCATGAAATTGAAATCAATTTGTTTTTTTGTGGCTATAAACCACAAACAAAGTGGGAAAACCTTCCAGGTATCATAGTCCTGTCACCAGTAATTGGGGTAGGAAGCAGGCTGTGAGCTCAAAATATACTTGGAAACCCTGAGCCAAGGGGAGCAGGATGTGCTGGCTGTGTCCTTGTCCCCACCCCATCCCTACCCTGTTGCTGCAGCAGTCTCGACCAATCTGTCCCCTTGTGCAGAAGGACAGGAAAGCTTCCTAGTGCACCAGTTCAACACTTTTTTATTTCCTCTTCTTGGTGCAGTTTGTATTTGTATTTGTGTTTTGATTTTATGTGGTTTTTTTTTTTTTGGCTCTTTGAGAGGCTTCACATAGCCCAGGTTGGCCTGGAACACACTTTGTAACCAAGGATGACACTTGCCTCTACCTTTCAAGTACTCGGGTCCAAGAATACACCATCATGCTCAGCTTGATTATGGTTCCTAATTGGACTTTTAGGTAATCCTTGGCTTTATACTTTTGTGGTGGGACAATTTTCAACCCACCCTTTACTCCAGACACCAAGCACTTTGGGTTCAGAAGACCCAGATCCCAATGACTAAACCAAGACTGAGATTTTGAGAGTCACTTGGTCTCATGGAGTTTAGCTGGAGCCTAGTGAAGAAAGGGAAGGCTCTCCCCTCACAGAGGAGTCCTGCCCAGACTTCTCTGCTCTGCTTCCTCTTGGACAGTGGCCGTGGAGGCTGCCCTTGGGTGGAGCACTTTTGTTCCTGTTTTAAAAAAAAGTCATAAATCCTTGGGGTGACTAAATGCTGAGGTTCGAAATTTCTTCAGTTATTCAGAATTGTCGTTTTCCAGGAAGAGGAATCAGAGCTCACAAGGTCAGTCAGTTCACCCTGAGATGTCAAAGCAGAGCCCTGCATGGAATGACGAGTGCCGGCGCTGGCTGATTATGACCCTTGTGGTGTCCGTCACCTGCTTGATGCACAGATGGAGGGCTCCGATTAGTTTCATACTTTATGACATTTTCGCTGGCGCTAAAGCCTTGACTGGAAGCACTAGGTTAAAAGTCCTTGATGGAGGGAAGAGATAGAAGATGGGAGCAGAGAGTAGGGAAATCACCTCAGAGATTACAAGGATTTCAAGGCCAGCAACTAGTCCAGCCCTGGGATATGTTCTGGTTTGCCCTCTGGGGAAATGACCAACACTGCGTGGTGTATAGAGGATAGGATTCTGCAGTATGAAGATTTGTTAAAAAACTTAAAATAGAGCTTCTGCATGATTCAGTTATACCACTTCTAGGTATACACCTAAAAGACTCTCAGCATATCACAAAGACATTTGTACATCTGTTTATTGCTGCATTGTTCACGGTAGCCAAAATATGGAACCAGCCTAGATATCTATCAACAGAAAAAAAGACAAGATGAAAATGTGATTTATCTATATCTATGTCTATATCTATCTATCTCTATATCTCTATCTCTATCTCTATATCTATCTCTCTATCTCTATATATCTATATCTCTCAAGATATATAAAATGTTCAGCTAGAAAGAAGACTAAGATTATGACATTTTCAGGAAAACAGATATAACTGGAAATAACTAGAGTAAGCCAAACAAGTCAGAGAAAGACAAATATCATTTTTTTTCTCATGTGTACAATTCAGGTTTTTTGTTTTTTTTTTTTGGTCTTTTTGAGTCAGGGTCTCCCTTTAGTCCAAGCTGGCCTGGAGCTCACTATGTAGGCCTTGAACTCACAGGAATCCACCTGCCCCTGCCTCCCAAGTGCTGGGATTAAAGGCGTGTGCCACCATGCCTGGCTACAATCCAGTTTTAAATATATGTTTAAATGAAATAAACCTTAAATAAAAGAAGAAGACTATGGGATGGAAGAGGAGGTCTAAAGGGAGGGAGGAGGGAGGAGAGAACAAGAGAGAGCCGTGGAATGTGTGTCAGGAAAGCAGAAGTGGAGGCTGTTTGGCAGGAGCAAGAGGAAGAGAGGGTGGAGGGAAACAAATAAAAATAAAATAAAATAAGGTAGGATTGTGAGTGCTGAAGTGGCAGAGAGTTCTGCGTCCCACTGAGGGCAGGGAAATAGCTGGAATTCAGGAAGTTGCTTCAGGCTTAGCCACTAACCATAACGGACTGGAAACTAGAGAGCACCCTCCCTGAGAGGCACCCATGCAGGTGCCTAACCTGGCCTGTGGAGAGAGAAGACACTCCCTTTCTACTGTGATGGGCACCTTGACATCCTGGTTAATGGCCTGAATCATATTTAATTTTATTGAAAGAAACTACAGAAATTTTGGGAAGATACAAACAGAGATGAACACTTTCATATGGAACGTGTTGAGTCATTAATGACAGCTAGCTACACGCACATGGAAAGGCTTGTTAAGGACACTGTTATAGATCTGTGTGGTTGTGACTGTAAAAAATAAGTCTGGTTTTTAGAACTTTCCTCAGAAGGATTTTAAAGAAAAGTACAGGCTTCTTGATTGGGGATATAGGACCCGAGAGATTGTATTTCTCTTTCATACTGACTGACTTCTATATGACATTTATGAAGTCTCATAGCTCTGAGGGTCAGTTTGGAGCTGTGCCATATGTCACAGACTTGATGTCAGAGACAGACGGCACTTTCTCTCCGGTCTTTCATGGTGTGGCTGTTCCTCTCTCCCAGCCCCATCTCTCCTGCATTACTCATACTCACTTTCCCTTT
The DNA here is from genome assembly GCA_009823505.1 of Rhizomys pruinosus. Lineage (NCBI taxonomy): Eukaryota > Metazoa > Chordata > Mammalia > Rodentia > Spalacidae > Rhizomys > Rhizomys pruinosus. Next base: position 1,675,070 of record VZQC01004642.1, on the reverse strand, counting down.
CCGAGGGCCTCCGCTCCTGTTGGTCTCAGAGCTGACTCCAGAGTACGTGCTGTGTAAAGGTCAAATGATGAAAGCTATCTTGTAGCCCAAATGATTCAGAGAAAGAATACTTTTTTTTTTTTTTTTTTTTTTTGGCTAGAAAGGAAGGGAGGCCATATTAAACTTGTCTTTGTTTTGTTGTGTCAGTTTGCAAGTCTCCTACACAGTCAGGGTTCAGTATTAATAGCATCTTTCACTGGATCTCTTCCACACCTCTCTGGCCATCAATGCATACTTAGACACACTCATTGTTCGTGAAACCATCTGAGACAAAAAGAGGGAGAGCAAAATGATGGTTCTTTTACTGGGAATGCTGATCAAAGAATGCAGCTTATAGACCCCTCCTCCTCCTTGCCCCCAGATCTAGACTTTGGATGAGCTGTTTTAGCATGGTAAACGGGCTAGCTAACCCACCCAGCTTGGCTCAAGGAAGCATGGCACCTGACATCTGAAGGCTTGTGTCTCCAGAGCTGCCATTGGGTTCTGATCCAGTGTAATTCTTATGAATGGACTCTCTCTCTCTCTCTCTCTCTCTCTGTATGTGTGTGTGTGTCTGTCTGTCTGTCTGTCTATCCCATAGAAGCTGAGACTACTTAGAGGGAGTACTCTCTGGGGCTGGGGTTAAGGGGCAGTATAGAATCAAAGGTGGGGTGCTACTTTTTCATATTTGAATAGATGGACGATAATTTACAATTTATAGAGCAGGATGTAAAACTCAGAAAGAAAGGAAGAGCTTCTGATGCATTTGTCACTGTGCTAAATCTATTTGCATTGCTAGAAAATTCTATATGGATTTTCATGTCACTCAGACAGTTTGCATTGTGGGTTTTGTATATTTATTGGGAAAAGCCTGCAGCTCATTTCTGGCAGGGTGACCACACTCGGTGGGTACCATATGATGGCTGAATTCTGACAAAATTAAACAAAACTATTCCCAAACTTTTGAGGGCTGTATTTACGAATGTATGATAACATTATATACTAAATGCCCTAGAAAAATTTGGAACTAGCCTTAGTTCACAAAATTAAACACCACACTTTTGTGTGGTGTTTGAGGACAACTTTTAGGTTTGGTTCTTTCCTTTTACCATGTGCTCGCCAGAGGTTGAACTCAGGTCATCGGGCTTGGTGGCATACATATTTAATTGCTGAGCTATCTTGCCAACCCTAAATTCCATCATTTTGTTCTACAACAGTCCTGAATATTGACAGTTTATAAAGGGAGGCACAAATGGTGACAAAAATTTGATATCTACCTAGAGATTATAATGACATATATACACACACATATATAATAGACATAGTGTATAAATGTGTCTGTGTTAGGCAAGATCCACAAATAATGAAGATATAGAGCATTAGAAATGGGTCACAGAAAGGTAAGTGGTGGCAGACGTCCTTCTTGGTTCTAAGTATGCAATGATGGAGACAAGAAAGGAGAAAAAAAGAAAAAAAAAGAATCCTGCCATTCATGGAAGCTTGGAGAAGTAGGTGTGGAGGAGAGATGAGATTGAAAGAGCATTGAGAAATTAGAGAGCAAGAAATCCTCAGACCATGCCATGCAGCACCACAGCTGGACACCACTGCAGCACGTGACATTTGACTGTCATTCCTGTTAGTCATTGTTTTGCAGATATGTCATCAAGATGGTGATGAGCTCCAACACTGAACTGATGGCCACAGACTGCCACTGCAGTCCATTCCAATCAAGGTTTTTGTTTTCTTTGGCATCTCTTGCTTCTGATTCTAATTGTCTAGTGGGAATATATTTTGAACTCAGTCTAGACTTTGTGCCAATGCCCTGCCTCCCCACTGGAGAGAGAAGGGTACCTTTTATTTACCCTCAAGAAAATAGGCAATGGGAATATTTCCACCTGACCAACCCTTAGCCCCAGCCATCCTAAAGACAGCTGGATGACAGGTAGCCAAGTATACTTCATTATAAAACTAATGAACATCCCATTCATGTGTCTTGAGAGTTAATATTCAAATGCCCAATTTCAGTGAACATCTGAAAGTATTAAGTGCCACAAAACCAATAAGAACAAGCTTCGAGTAGCAAAGAAATTGGGATCCACTTAATGGGGCTAGAAGATGGCTCAGTTAGTAGAGAGCTTACCAACAATCATAAGGACATGAGTTTGGATCCCCAGCACCCCTGTAAATCAGGGCAGTGGCAGTTGTCTCTAGTCCCAACACAGTCTCTATCTCCCGATAGAGACAAGGGGATCCCTGGAGTTCAGCGGGCAGCCACACCAGCAGCACTGGTGAGCTCTAGGTTCAGTGAGAGATCCTGTCTCCAAATAAAGTGAGGATAGATTGAGGGGGACATTCCAATACAACCTCTGGCTTACACACACACACACACACACACACATGTGCACCCACACATATGTGCACATATACATTCAAACAGGCACACAAACACAGACACATAATTTTATGATCATTAAAAAAATTGAAAACAAATTATGTATCTTCTTATAACAATGTATTGTCAACTACCTAGCCCATTCATCTTCTGTTATTTCTTCTCTCTTTTCTCTACTTGTGTGTAATTTTAGCTAAGAAAGTCACTGGAAGTATGAGGGAGAAAAACCAGAACAGAGAGATGTTGTAACTGACATTTTTTTCCATCATCTGAGTCAGTTCTCACATTAAGAGTTAGATTGCATTGGCTGTTTGCTAAATGAAATACTTGAGATAATAACAATAGATACAACTTACTGAATGTCTGCCATATGTCAGATGCTTTGCATATGTTGGCTTGCTCAATCATGTGACAACTTGGCTGAAATAGGGCTTATCATCACCCTTTGAGGAAGTAGAAAACCAAAGCTCAGAGACCATCAGTGACTTTAACCAAGTTTTAAAACCAAGCCCTGGGCAAAAATGAGAACTTTACCCTGTCTCTGTGGCCCTGGAGGCCCTGCCAGGAGGCCACAGTGGAGTAGACCAGAAGTGGTGCTGCCCAACAGGGGCACATTCCTGCAAAGATAAAAGCAAGGCACTCACAGACTTCTTGCCAGAGAGGGTGGGAGTCTCAGCTTCTGACTGAAACTGAGACTTGACATGAAGCGGGAATTAGCAGACAACAGGAAAAAGGGGTCTTGAATCACGGGAGACATGCACTGGCTTGAGCAAGACCCCCTGGAGAAATGATGGCCTGGGACGGTGCCAGGGCCGTGGTCAGTGAAATTGCTTAGGCCAAAGTCACCTGCATAAACGATGGAGATTAATGGCTACTCTGGGATCTGATGGCCCAGCTTGCCTTTTCTGTCTGTTTGATAGGTCCCAGGCTTCTTTCCATATAAGCATTGACTTCAGAGGTGAAAATTAAAAGAAAGACAGAAAGACAGAAAGAAGGAAAGAAGGAAAGAAGGAAAGAAAGAAGGAAAGAGAGAGAGAAAGAAAGAAAGAAAGAAAGAAAGAAAGAAAGAAAGAAAGAAAGAAAGAAAGAGAGAGAGAGAGAGAAAGAAAGAAAGAGAGAGAGAGAGAGAGAGAGAGAGAGAAAGAAAGAAAGAAAGAAAGAAAGAAAGAAAGAAAGAAAGAAAGAAAGAAAGAAAGAAAGAAAGAAAGGAAGGAAAAAAACTGTTCCACACTTTGCAAAACGTGACCATTTTGCCTTGGCATTGTATTTAGGAAAATCCTCAAACTGCACTGAAACACTGAAATTAAACCAGAAATCCAAATAAATTCATAGATCTCAATACGCATTCTCTTCCCAAAATACCAAAGACACTAAAAATCTCCAACAGGATTATAACACTCTATAGATACCACAAAAAACATTTTTTCTCCCTAGAAAGAATATAAGCATAGTGTAAGTCTTAAGGATAGAAACAAAACAAAACAAAAAAATTAATGTAAGACTCAGATGATTGCGCCTTTCGTCCGTCAGATGTTTTCTACCTAAGAGATTTGTTTCTAGGATACTCAATAGTGTTACCATGGCAGAGAGCAATCAAGAAAAGATTTTTTTTACCACTTTGATAAATCAAGCATGTTATACATTTTGTGACAGGCATTTTCCTATGATAATATAATATTTTAAACTATATTTTATTTGCAATATCAAATTCAGTTGCTGGAGTAGGCAGAATTTATTGAACTGGTTCCCTGTTTGGGAATTTTAAAAGTTGTCTCTATTTCTTCCATGATTGTGGAGGATGATTGGTTTAATTTTGCATTTCAATTCTTCTACCTGATCCTTAAAATTTAGAGATTATTTCTTTTTTATTTAATTTATTTATGTGTATAAATGTACTGTCTACCTGTAGGTTTGTGTACCTATGTTGTGCAATGCCACGGACGTCAGAAGAGGGTGTCGGATTCCCCTGGAACTGGAGTTAAAGACGGGTCTCAGCCGCCATGTGGGTGCTGGGAATTGAACCCGGGTCCTCTACAAGAGCAGTCGGTGCTCTTAACCACTAGGCCATCCCTCCAGCCCCAAGAGATTATTTCTTAAAAATATAAATTTCCTGGAGTCCATTTCATGGACTATTTTTCTGCCCTTTGTACATTTCCATTTTCAAAGCTGCTTTCTTAGTTAACCATTTACATAACCAACCACCTTTTTTTCTTTTTGCCAAAGCCATTCCTTTTACACTACAAACTTGGAAGTATGTTGTGCTTATTTCTTTAAAATAAAAATTCTTGAAGGAGGAGCTCTCTATTTAAGTGAAAGAGTGACTTGAAACCACCACTCAGCTAGTGTGTGAACTCTCAGAGGATGCCTACAAAATCAGGAGTAAAATTAGAGATGTCAGAGGCTGCTTTAGTTTGATCTGTCCTTCTACAGCAGGTGTTAGATTGTTCCCCATATACCATTGCTTTGGGGACACAAATAAGTGGAGTATGTTTGTTAAACATGTCATTCAGAGTTCCCAGAAGACTTGGCCACAGATTGTAGACAAAGCTGGCATTCAAAGACCTGGATGGTTGCCTTCCATCTCCTGCCAGATCTGGAAGCCCATGAGAGGAGGGCATCTTCCAGAATTCTGCAGAGCCCTTTGGGGTTCCACAACTTTGCTTGGACACCTGCAATTCAAATCCCCACCACTGTAGGAACAGAATAAATAAATGCACTCCAGGGCTACCTTCTACTGTTTCATTCTCTGACTGTGTCATTTGTAAGTTGAGCTATATTCTACCAGAATGACGTTGGATGCACAAACTGCAAAGGCTTCAGAACCTATCTAATGTAACACTCTTCTTTAATGACGTGGAAACTGAACATCAGGAGCCATAGGCACGAATGCCTCAGTTTCTTACTCTAGTACAGCTGTGGCACCTCTTGCCTTCTCATGTTATTTTAGGGATGAAGCATTTTTATTAAAAGCTGATTTGGAACTATTTTGCTAAATTAATCTATCAGTGGGTTCTTCCTCATTAATAATGATTGTTACTACTGTGTCAGGCAATAATTGCGACACATGCATTGAGACATCCTGAGCATTGATTTCATAAAGTTTGCATAGTTCATAGTGATATTCATTTAACACAGCCTGTGCCAGACTTGATTCCAAGTAGTTTGTATGAGTTCATTCATTTATTCCAACAATTTTTTAAGAAACAATTTTTTCCATCATCCTTATGTTACAGAGATGTAAACTAAGAACTTCATAAACACTGTGCTAGACAAAATAGGCTAAGCTATGGTGCAAAAACAAACAACCCCAGGTCTCATTGACTTGTTCCAGTGAAAGTTTTTTTTTCCTTCTCATGTGATGTGTGCATCACAGGTTAATGGTTCTTTGCTCTGGGACCCTCATTGTAAGAGCTGCCCTTATTTCTAACCTGGCTTGGTCTTGATGGACATAGGAATATTGTAGCTAGGACAAGTATAATTTTTAAATAGATTAAGGGACTGGAGAGATGGCTCAGCAGTTAAGAACACTGGATGCTCTTACAGAGGACCTAGGTTCATATCCCAGCACCACATGGTGGCTAACAACCATCTGTAACTCCAGTTCCAGGGGATCTGATGCCCTCTTCTGTCCTCTGTGGCCATGCATGAAACGGGTGCACTTACCCACATGCATGCATAACACTCATATATATTAAATAAAAATAAAAAAATTGAGCTGGGCATGGTGGCAAACTCCTTTAATCCTAGCCCTTGGGAGGCAGAGGCGGGCGGACCTTTGAGAGTTCAAGGCCAGCCTGGTCTACAGAGTGAGTTCCAGGACAGCCAGAGCTACAGGGAGACCCTGTCTCAAACAGACCAAAAAAAAATTAAAATTAAAATTAAAAATTAAAAAATGAAAGCAGATTAAGCAGGGATGCATGCTATGTCTTCTCAGTTCCATTGCCCAAAACAAATTACAATGGCCATCATGGCATGGTGGCAGATAATAAGATTCTCCAACTGTGAAGGTCGAGTGAATGTTGTACACAATACAATCTACCACTCCTGCTAATATGAAGGCATCACGGCAGGTAAATCCTGGAGGCAGGACTTGAATTCATGATGGCTCCAAATCCTATCAGTGAACTTATTTGCTACAGTCTCTACCACTGGATGCTGGGAAATATCTTGGAACTCAAGGTCAACTTTACATGTTAGGGTAAGCACTTCATTGCATTCATAAACACCTCCTCTATTGGAGCATTAGCATATTATCAGCTTCCTCTGCCTGTGTCTCCCAGCTGCCCTACAAAGACAGGTCCCTCTACAAACAGCATATCTGGGAGGACTGAGCTTGAGCTGAGTCTTTCTTCCCCAGCTTTTATCTTAGGGCTGGTTAAGCTATAAACTACACAAAGAAACCTATGCTAGTCAGTGTAGTAGTATACCCAAAGAAAGAAATGTATAATAATCAGTGTAATAGTAAGTACAGAATATACCAGAAAGTATATTTTGGATATCTATCTATCTATCTATCTATCTATCTATCTATCTATCTATCATCTATCAGCTCTCTATCTATTGACATTTACCTATCTATAGTGTAAAGTCTGGTTATATAATGTTTATCATTATATATAGTATTTACATGTATTATGCTATTATATTGTATATTATTCATTATCCTTAACAACACCTAAAAATTATGTCTAATTATATTTATTCCAGCTTTGTATTTTAATGCAGGATTATAGTCCCCAAGGTTTTAACTTCTTTAGAGTGGAAATATCCAGTTTTTTTTCCCAACATCGTATGATTTTGTATCTCAGAGCATCTCAATTGCTACTAACTTACAAATGCACTCTGGTTTACTTTTAATTAAAAAGGGGTTGTGAGGTGCTATTTATCTTTCTCCCTCTTATCATACTAGAATTATAATTCCATAATAGAAATACATTTCAGAATTAATATGATGCCCTCATCTGTTCCTTATAAGATAAATTTACTTAACATCTTTAATATTTAGAGCACTCAGAAATAGAGGCAAGGTAGACTATCTTCAAATTCCTTAGTCCATGTACCAGAAATTGTTACAGGATTATTATAGAGACTGTGCTATTATTTTAATAAGTAGGATGGTTTTGTCTTGGTTCTTATTATTTAAGTAACTGATTTATGTTAAAAAATACCACATGTATGTATAAACATTATCTTTGGTTAAATTAGTTTTAATTTGGGAGAATTTTTTTCGATATTTTGAAAGATTTTATTTTCTTTTTAATCATGTGTTTATGTGAGGAGGGCAGGTCTATGTACACGAGTGCAGGCAGCTATGGAGGACAGAGCCATCAAATCCCCCAGGAGCTGGAGTTATAGACAGCTGTGAGCCACCAGACATTGTTGCTGGGAATTGAAATCAGGTACTCTGGAAGCTCAGCAAGTGCTCTTTCTTAATGGCTGAGCCATCTCTGCAGCCCTGACAGCTGCAAATTTCATGCGTGCGACATGTTTCAGTGATCGTCACCCCATCGCCCTCTCTTTTCTATCCCCACCCTTGCCATCTCCCTTTTTCTTCCCATCTCTCCATCTTACTCGAGGTCTTCTTTTCACTGATCTACTGAGTTTAGTCAGGATTACTTGCTTCAGCAGGGGTAGGGGAGTTATTTCCTGCAGCATGTGCATTGCCAGTAACCACTGAACACCACGGCTCTCCTTACTCCAGCAACTGCTGGTAGTTCCTCGGGGAGGAGCGGGCCTCGTGAGTTCCTCCAATTTGAGGCCTTTCCTTTCCTTTCCTTTTTCCTTTCCTTTCCTTTTCTTCTTTTCCTTTCCTTTCCTTTTCTTCTTTTCCTTTCCATTCCCTTCTTTCCTTCTTTATTCCCTTCCTTCCTTCCTTCCCTCCTTCCTTCCTTTCTTCTTTTGGTCTCTTTTTGAGACAGGTCTCTTTTGTGCTCCAGTGAGCCTGGAACTCTCTATGTAGATCAGGGTGAGATAGATCTCATAGAGATCTGTCTGCTTCTGAGTGATGGGTTTAAGGACATGTGCCACCAGGCCTGGATTGAGACTGTTTCTTAATGAGTGAACAAAACAAAGCCACTTTGGGAGATTATTTGAAATACTTTATAGGGTTTTGAAGTGATGTCTCTTTTACACGAGGGAAACGTGAGAAGGAGCAGATCTCCACCTTCACCACTGCCCCCTCAGCGGTGTAGAATTTAGTGTGTGGTATAAAACAGATCCCAACCAAGATCTGCTAAGTTTGTGAAATAAAAGCAAAGAAGAACACAGAACACAACCACTCAGTGTGCTTGCTTTTGACTCTCTGGGCACAGTTGTCTCTGCTCAATAAATACAGCTAAGTAATAATACTAATTGCTATCATTGATCTAAAGGGAATTGTAGCAGAGACTTCAGATGTGTATAAAAAGTAAAAGCTTGTAAAACTTACTGAATAAATGGAAGGTCTCACTCAAGAGTTTCTTGCTGAAATGTGAATGGCTGGTTCATAGTCCATAGGACAAAATCTACTCTGTTTTTATAAATAAAGTTTTATTGGAACACATTCATTGACATAGTGTCTGTGCTGGATAGCTTTAGTTGTCAATTTGACATGCCTGGCTTGAGGAAGACTTAATTGGGGACAGGCCTGTTAGCCATGTCTGTGGGGCATTTTCTTGATCGTTGAGTGATGTGGGAGGGACCAGCCCACTTGGGTAGTGCCAATCCTGGGCAGGTGGTCCTGTGTTGTATAAAAAAGTAGGCTGAGTGGGGCTGGAGAGATAGCCTAGCGATTAAGAGCGCCGACTTCTCTTGCAGAGGACCCGGATTCGATCCCCAGCACCCACATGGTGGCTGAGAACCGTCTGTAACTCCAATTACAGGAAAACTACAGTTCCAGGGGAATCCAAGACCCTCTTCTGACCTCTGCGGCATTGCACGACACGGGTGCACAGACCTGCATGCAGACAGTACATTCATACACATAGAAAATAAATAAGTAAAGATTAAAAAAAAAAAAGGTAGGCTGAGCATGGGCCATGAGATCAAGCCAGCATTCCTCCATGGCCTGTACTTCAGCTCCTGCCTCCAGGTTCCTGCCCTGATTTCCTACCTTGGGCTCCCTCCATGATGAACTGGGACCTGGGAGATGTAAGCTAAACCTTTTCTCCCCAAGTTCATATTGGTCAGAGTGTTTTGTCACAGCAATTGAAAGCAAACTAGAGCAATATATATTTCTACTTTTATGCCACAATAATAGATTTGGATAGTTGCAACAAAGACTATCATATGACTCCCGAAGACCAAAAAAAAAAAGATTTTTTCTTTACATCTTCACATAAACATGTTGCCTGAATCTTGGTCTGTAGACTACAAAAACTTGGGTGGAGAATGGAGGCAGATAGCTTCAGTTTGTCAATATGCTGAGTTTTGGGTGCCTGAGAACATGACAGTTGAAGATGTTCAGCAGAAATTTGTAGCTATGAGCCTGTAACTCAGGCGTGAAATTATGACCAAACACATAGATGTGGTAGATTGTGGTCAAGCTGTGGCTTTGTCGGCTGTGTTGAAACCCCATCAAAGCATCTGAAATAAAGATCTAACTGACGATAGGCAGCACACACTAAAGTCTAGCTGAATGAGTCAGTACTGGTTGATAATATCCTCTGTAAGCTCATGAGAAAGACAGGCATGTGTGTGTAATGGATTAGCCTCTTCCTCCAGAATACCAGGCAGGGGAATCCCTGGAGCCCAAGACTCAGGAGGAAACTTCCTGCTACCCTCTGGCCATGAGCTTCACACTGCTGCATTTCCTTAGGGTACCTCCCAAGGCTAGCACTGCCAACATAAAATCAGATGTCCCTTTCTAGCTGTGTTCTGCAGTTATGCCAACCCAATAGATCATATTGACTAATTGGAAGAAAAACAAAATGTTGGTTATAATTTTAAAATGACACCGATCCTGGAGATACAAAGTTTTGCTCTAGTCTTCAGGGTTAAGCCCTACACATCAATTCATGTACTTTCTCAACCAGCAAGGGAATTACGGCACTGGAGCTCTGTCTAATCAATGCAAGGACGGTTTGTTCTAACTGAGTTTTCAGACTTGCTCCAACATTTCTTTGAACCCTCTTATTTCCAGAGTGACTCACTTCCGCTACCTCTTTTGCAAGCTGAGAGAAACAGTGATCCCTCATTCTTTCCTTGGTGAATGCATTAGGGACAAGTATGTTGGAATGGAGAGTGTCTGGTAGATGGGCAGTGAGCTTCGGGAGGAGAGACCACTGTGTAGAAAGCCACTGCTTGGGATATGGGCAAGTGGATTCTCTGAGAGTCACCTAATTAATTAATTAGTTTAATTAAAATGTATGTGTATGAATGTTTTGTCTGCATTTATGTAATTGTACTACCTGAATGCAATGTCTGCAGAGACCAAAAGAGGGCACAGGATCCCCTGGAACTGGTGTTACTGCTTTGGTCTTTAGCTACTATGTGGGTGTTGGGAACTGAGCCTGGGTCCACTGCATGATCAGCCAGTCGTGTAAACAGCTGAGCTATTTCTCCAGCTCCCATGAGTAATGAAGTGTTATACAGATTTACTGATATAGTAACCCACACAACAGACATTAATTGTCTTAAAGAAGTAAAAATTGAAATGCACAAAGCTTCAATAAAAAATTGACTTTAAAAAAAAAGTAAAAATTGTTGGTAATTATGCTAAGATTTTTCTATCTATCATCTATCTATCTATCTATCTATCTATCTATCTATCTATCTTTCATTAGTTCCTAGAAATAAATGCACTTTCTGAATATTGTATATTTTATGTTTTCTTAGAGGGATGAGAAGCAGAATACTTCTTTGATATTTGAGGGTTTTTTTTTTTTTTTAGTCTTTTGGAGACAGGGTCTCCCTTTTAGTCCCAGCTGGCCTGGAGCCCACTCTGTAGACCAGGCTGGCCTTGAACTCACAGAGATCCGCCTGCCTCTGCTTCCCAAGTGCTGGGATTAAAGATGTGCACCGGGCTGGAAAGATGGCCTAGCGGTTAAGAGCGCCGACCGCTCTTGCAGAGGACCCAGGTTCGATCCCCAGCACCCACATGGCTGCTGAGAACCGTCTGAAACTCCAATTCCAGGAGAACTCCAGCTCCAGGGGAATCCGACACCCTCTTCTGACCTCCGCGGCATTGCACCACACGGGTGCACAGACTTGCATGCAGACAGTACATTCATACACATACATAAATAAATAAAATTAATTAAAAAAAATTTTAAAAAAAGGATGTGCGCCACCATGCCGGGCACCTAGATATTAATAGATAAGAAAGCTTTTATTATCCCCTCTACTCAAATACACATGCTCGAATTGTGTTTCTAGAGAGATAACTTCAGCCTATATCTGCTTGGGATTTTGCAGCTCCAACCAGAGGCCATTGTATTAATTAGTGTAAAAATGGATAGAACCAAAGTGGCGAAAACACTAAGACTATAGTTAGATTTTTTCCCCCCTGAGATTGCATTTTTTAGCCCCATTATGAGATTCTTGGGAATTTATTTTTAATGTTAAATTTCCACAAATCCATTTTGAGTTTTATGCCATGCAAGTGTGTGGCCAGTGTACATCTCATGTTAGAATGTGTGTTAGAATGTATACATGTGTTGATGTATCCATGCGTGTCTAGAGTAAACTTGTGGGCCCATGGGCATATGTGTCTGTGTGGATAAGTGTGTGTATATTTTTCTGTGGATGTGCTGGTTGGATGGAAAGAGCTCTCAGTTCCCACAAGAGCCAAACACCTAATGGGAGGGAAACTTTACTAAGTTTTCAGCACACGAATTTGCAGAATTAAAGGGTGCGTTCTGGCATATGAAAACCACAGAACCCTACACAAACTATTCTGGGTCTTCCCATAGACCTTTAATTTACTATTGTATTTAAAGACAATACAGGGCCTTGTGGAGCTGGATCTTCAAAAGCATGTTAGCTCCTCAGCTTTGGAAGCCGTCATCTGATTGGAATCACCTCAGAGGCTGAGCTGACCCCCTCCAAGCCTTAGCTGAATCCTATACTGTGCTGGAAAAGCTTTGTTTATCTGTTTATTTTCCTCCTGGCTCTTTCTTGGCTCACGCACAAGATAAACTTTGCTGCCTCTCTGCCTGCTGGGCTTAATTTTTTTGTGGTACCTAAAATGCTGGGATTCATGGCCTTTTTCATTTGGCTGCGGTTTGGTGCCTCTTGTCCAATTCAGTGTTCAAGTTTCTTCTGTGTGCAGGACTCAGAAACGTTTTACTCAGGAGTTTGAGTTTCACGATTTTAATTATTCACATCGTCTGAACTTGGCTTTGAAATCAACCATATCACGCATGGTGATTCACCCAGGAGTCTGAAATGGAATAAAGAAGGCAGAGATGAGGAGACATCTGGTGTCAAACCACCCCAGTGAAGAGCCCATGTGTTCATGAAGGGGGCTGGGAAGCAGGAAGGTGCTTTGGAGGATGAGAGAAATGAACTTTTTGTTTGGTCTTTTCAAGACAGGGTCTCCCTGTAACCCCAGCTGTCCTGGAACTCACTCTGTAGACCAGGCTGGCCTCGAACTCACAAAGATCTGCCTGCCTCTGCCTCCCGAGTGCTAGGATTAAAGGCGTGCGCCACCATGCCTGACTGAGAAGTGAACTTTTATGAATCACCTACAACACGACCAACTAACTCCCTTTGCAGATAGGTAACATAACTCACTATCCTGAAAATCCTGCTACGGGTAGAGTTCCCAACTTTTCTATTCTTGCTTACACTTCAAAAGACCCATTAGTATCCTAGTGAAATTGCTGTAAATTCGGGGGATTCATAGGAAACAGTTTCTTTAACAGTTGAGGTTACTTAGAGAACTGACTCTGTAATCTCAGTCACTCTCATCTCTGGGAGTCTCATCAACAACCTGATTTTATGAACTGATCTTTAATATTGCCTGTTAAATCTCTCTCTCTCTCTCTCTCTCTCTCTCTCTCTCTCTCTCTCTCTCTGAATAGTTGATTGTTTAACTGCTTCCTGCCCACTGTGTGTGAGTTCTTTCTATAAGGAAGCCTTGGTCTAATTTACTGAGTCTATTACATCAGGTACAGAGAGTACATTGATCCCAAACTTGGGAAATTGGAACTAAGTCATCTCTTGAGTCCCTTAGTAGCCAAAGTTTTTCCATTTTTATCTGTCTCACGGATATCTTGAAAGTCTCCTTTAATAAATCCATGTGCTTTATCTTAAAACAAAGACCAGGGACTTTTGCATAGAGTGGGAAAATGCATGTAAAGTTAGTTATCTGATTTAATGCTAAGATACATTAAAATATTGCAAAAAGACTAAGGCGGTAAATAAAATCCACCCACCCTCACCGAATTCCAAATAGCTCTATAACATTTTGATGTGTTTTTTTTTCTTTTCTATATCATTTCTGTTCTCTCTCTCTCTCTCTCTCTCTCTCTCTCTCTCTCCTTTCTACTATTTAAATAGAGATCATTATGCAACTAGTGTCTTGGACAAGAGCAACTCTTGGAACAGAATCCCAAAGTAAGTGTACTGACTCTCTTACTCTGTTACTTTAAAGTTAATTAGGGGGGCTGGAGAGATGGTCTAGCAGTTAAGAGCACCAACCGCTCTTGCAGAGGACCTGGGTTTGATCCCCAGCACCCACATGACAGCTGAGAACCGTCTTTAACTCCAGTTCCAGGGGAATCCGACACCCTCTTCTGACCTCCGCGGCATTGCATGACATGGGTGCACAACCCTACATGCAGACAGTACATTCATACACATACAAAAAAAATAAATAAAATAAAGTTAATTAGGAAGTGTAGCTCAACCCCGTCATTCCACGAGAGCCTGGGAAGACTGCTGACTTTTGGGGTATGCCCCTGAAGGGAGAAGAGATCCTAGACCTCCTCCATTTTTTTCAAGAAATTTAATCATAATTTTAAAATGGCCATCCCCAGTCTCTTGTACTAATGGGAACTTGGATTTTGATCTCATATGGGTTTCTCCACTTCCTCCATCAGGCTGGATGCCATGGAAACCCTGAAGAAGGCATATGGGGTATGGCTGCCTTCCATCCTGTGTTTAGTCTTCTCTCTGACTTTCCATTCATTCCTGGCTCCTCCCGGGTTAGAGTCAGAGGAGCGAGGGGTTTTCCATGTGGCACTGAAAGCTTCTACTCTGACCAGACAAATTCATGAAATCAGTGTTCCCACTGGCTTTTTTGAGTTCTCAGGTCACAGCTCCTCTTCAGGCTCTGCAGGTCCTTGAAGCTTGGTGACCCTTTAGTCACTCAGTGCTACCTCAGCCTCTCTCTGGTTGAGAACAATCTACTTCCGTGGTTCTCCGGGATAGAAGCCAAGCCCTACACTGGCTCGTCTTCACTCGTTGTGTGGGAAGCACAAATCCTCATGTTGAACAAGACTGTTCAACCACCTCATCCTCACGTGTGCATCCAACGGGTGCGTGTGCGTGTGTGTGTGTGTGTGTGTGTGTGTGTGTGTGTGTCTGCGTCTGTGTCTATGTCTCTCAAATAGACAATAAATAAATAATAAATAAATAATTCAATATGAAAAGAGTCTCATAGCCCTTTCACTTGGGAGTGTAATTATCTGTCCATTCTAGGAGATGGTTGAAATTTATAGCATCACCTCTATGTCAGCTTTTATAACCATGTTTAAAAATAACATTTATCATGCCGGGTGTGGTGGCGCACGCCTTTAATCCAAGCACTCAGAAGGCAGAGGCAGGTGGATTTCTTTGAGTTCTGAGCCAGCCTGGTCTACATAGTGAGTTCTAGGCCAGCTGGGACTAAAGGGAGACCCTGTGTCAAAAAAGTCAAATATAAATAAATAAATAAATCATTTATCTTGAAAATGATCCTCTATTATTATTTTTGAAAACGTGACTTTGGAGTTCATTGCATTCATTTCCTATTGCTACTGTTACAGATTACCCCAAACTCTGTAGCCTAGAACCACACAAATAATCTTGTAGTTCTGGGGACTGAAGGTCCCAAATCAGTGTCAGTAGGATAAAATCCTTCTCAGTGCTTCTTAAGTCAATTTAATT
Organism: Rhizomys pruinosus; assembly: GCA_009823505.1. Lineage (NCBI taxonomy): Eukaryota > Metazoa > Chordata > Mammalia > Rodentia > Spalacidae > Rhizomys > Rhizomys pruinosus. Next base: position 1,659,589 of record VZQC01004642.1, on the reverse strand, counting down.
ATTTCTTTTTCCTCTTCATTTTTGTTTGCTGTTTTATGAGGTAGGATTTTTCTCTGTCATTCAGGCTGGCCTGGAACCAGCTTGCAATCCTCCTGCCTCAGCACCCCAGCTGCTTGATTATTGGCGTGCACCGCCACATCCAGGGCATGAGATGTTTGTCTTGTCCAGCTGCCCTGTGTCGTTTGGTCCTAGGCCCCACTTCCCATCAACCTCTGTCTCTGGCATCACACCACTTCCTTGCCTGCTTCTTGGCTCACACTGCCTGCTTTGACTTTGACCCTTGCATTCCCTCTTTATGATTACATTGGGCCCATTCTGATAATTCAGGACAGTCTCTTCATCCACTATCTGTAAATAACCATATCAACAAAGTAACTATTGCTATGTGATGCGGAGTATTCCTAAATTAGAGACCCTGGATGTCTGGGTAGGGGTGGAATAGTGCAAAATTTGACTGCCATAACTATATTATGTTACATAATTTTATTTTCACTTCCTTATTTAAATATGATACATAGTGTCTAAATGTATTTCATTGTGAAGTGTGTATCGGTTTCTCTCAGTTTCCTAGAGGTTGAGTTACTGAGCAGGAACATTTTGAAGACTTTTCATTCCCCTTCCCAATTCCCTTCCAGAAAACTTTTGTGAATTATTTAACTCCATAAACAATATGAGGTCAACCTTGACCAGCATGGGTAATTATTATAATTTCTAATTTTTGACAATTTTATGGCTAAAAACGATATTCCAATGAGACTGATTCCTAGCAGGGTAAGCATTTACCAAATATTTATTAGCCAAACACATTTATTCCTCTTTCAAATAAGTGCTTATGGCTTTCGTCCACTTTCACATATGGTTATATTTAGAAGTGAGGCATTATAGGAAGATGTATATGGTTTTACACACACACACACACACACACACACAAACACACACAAGCTACAAGGAAAATAACCATTGTTTTTCTAATTATTCTTACATTGAACACTGCTGCTTGAATGGATTGGGCTGATGCAGTTACCTTTATGATTCTGTTAGGTTGGTGTTAGAGATTTTTGTTAAATAATTTAGATGATACTCATCTATGTATATTAATATATAAAACTATTGTTTTCTTGTTCATACTTGCTAGGCATGCTTTTCTATTTTCACGTTCCACTTTTGTATTTTTATGTGTAAAAAAAATCTAAATTTTGTAGTAGCTGGGCATGGTGGCGCATGCCTTTAATCCTAGCACTTGGGAGGCAGAGGCAGGCAGATCTCTGTGAGTTCAAGGCCAGCCTGGTCTACAGAGCGAGCTCCAGGCCAGCTGGGACTAAAGGGAGACCCTGTCTCAAAAGGCAGACAGTACATTCATACACATAAATTAATAAATTAAAAAAAAATTTTTTTAAAGACAAAAAAAATCTAAATTTTGTGATTAATGTAGTATTATTGTTTGGTTCCTATATTTAGCTTATATTTAGTTTTCTCTACTTTCAAGATAATTGAAATATTTACTATCATTTGAATTTTTCATAATAATTTTCTTTGTTTTGCATAGGTCTACAAAGAATATGGAATTTTAATTGATGGACTAGATATCTGAGATTAAGTAAATATTTACTTCTCTGATAGTTTTAGCCACATTTGCCACCTTTTCCATATTGAATACTTTTTTTTAAATGTATGTCTGCTTTTTTATTTTTTTATTTTTTATTTTTTATTATTTATTTATTTATTTATTTATTTATTTATTTATTTATTTATTTATATGAATGTGCTGTCTGCATATAGGTTTGTGCACCCGTGTCGTGCAAAACTGCTGAGGTCAGAAGAGGGTGTCGAATTCCCCTGGAAATGGAGTTCTCCTGGACGGTTCTCAGCTGCCATGTGGGTGCTGGGGATCGAACCCGGGTCCTCTGCAAGAGCAGTCAGTGCTCTTAACTGCTAGGCCATCTCTCCAGCCCCATATTGAATACTTTTAAGATTTTATTTTTATTTTGAATTATATGTATACATGCATGTGTGTATGTATGTATGTGTGTGTACGTGTGTGGGTATGTACATGTGACTCCTGGTGCCAGCAAAGATCAGAAGCATAGGATGCCCCTGAAACTGGAGTTCTAGGAAGTTGTGAGCCACCAACTGTGAATGCTGGGAACACAATTTGAATCTTCTAAAAGAACAGTATGTACGCTTAACTATTGAATCATCTCCCCTGCCCAACACCTAATAGTTTTTATAGCTATTTTTCTTTAGCTAAATACTATTTAAGTTGTTATAAAAAATAATAAAATTTCAATTTTCATTATTGTTCTTAATTTATTTTTCTCTTATTATATTGTCACTTTTTCCAGAGAAATAAAACTCAGTAATGTCATTTGTCTTTTTCTTTATATTGTAACAGTTCTGGTATCTCACCATGAAGTAAGATAAAATTGTAGTTCTGTTCGTTGTCCTTTTGAAAACATAAAGACTGTTATCATGGAGCTGGAGAGACAGTTCAGCAGTTCAGCAGTTAAGAGCACTGGCTGCTCTTGCAGAGGATCTGGGTTCGATTCCCAGCACCCACACAAAGGCTAACAACCATCCAAAACTTCAGCTCCAGGGGAATCCAACTCCCTCTTCTGAGATCCAGGGCATTTTACAACATGGATGCACTCACATACATGCAACCAATAGACTCACACACATAAAATTAAATAACAAAATATTTTTAATTATTTTTTAATTTAAAATTTTTTTTAATTTATTTTAGTATGAATATACTGTCTGCATGTATTTTTTTTTAACTTTAACTCCTGGAACTGGAGTTAAAGATGGTTCTCAGCCACCATGTGGGTGCTGAGAATTGAACCCGGGTCCTCTGCAAGAGTAGTCAGCACTCTTAACTGCTAGGCCATCCCTCCAGCCCCCAATTTTTTAATTATTTTTTTATGTGTATGAATGTATTGTCTGCATGTAGGTTGGTGCACCTGTGTCCTGCAATGCTGTGGAGGTCAGAAGAGGGAGTTGGATTCCCCTGGAACTGGAGTTAAAGACAGTTCTTAGCCTCCATGTGGGTGCTGAGAATTGAACCCTGGTCCTCTGCAAGAGCAGTCAATGCTCTTAACTGCTGAGCCATCTCTCCAGCCCATAACAAAATATTTTTAAAATGATTGCTAGCATCACCTCTTTTGAATCTTTCTGTTGGAATTATTGGAAAAAAATGCACATCCAAAACTCAGAAATAAAGGCAAATTTTTATGCCACTTCAGTGGATTTTTTTGTTTTCATTTTTTGAAACAGGGTCTGTCACCTCACCTGAAGGAAACCACAAGAATGGCCGAAAATAAATGTCCCCTGCCACCCCTGTCTCCCTGCAGCAAAGGCCCCTCCAAGTTCCCTTGTAGCTGCTACCCAAAGACTCTGACCAGGCCTTATGTCCCTTGCAGCCATCCCTGGAGAAGGCTGCTGCCCCTTGCTGTGCTAATACACATGGTCTAGTCCATATTCTGTATTCCAAAACCTAATACCACTTACCCTAGAACTCCCTGGTCTTGATTTCACAGAGACCTACCAGCCTCTGTCCCCCAAATGCTGGAATTAAAGGCGCGTGGCCTTTGCTCATCTCTTCAGAGGAATTTTATTTTATTTATTTTTTTAATGTGTATGAGTGTACTGTCTACATGCGGGTTGGTGCACCTGTGCCATGCAATGCCTCAGAGGTCAGAAGAGGGCGTCAGATTCCCCTGGAACTGGAGTCAAAGACGGTTCTTAGCTGCCATGTGGGTGCTAGGACTCGAACCCTGGTCCTCTGCAAGAGCAGTCGGTGCTCTTAACCGCTGAGCCGTCTCTCCAGCCCCCAGAGGAATTTTAATACAGTGAAAACTACCTAAGCAAGAGGCATAGATGCTTGTTGCCACACGTACAGGTAGGATTTGTACAAACTCCTTCAACATGTAGTGATTAGTATTAGGTGAAAATTGCCTATCTAAGAGATTTGATAACATATAGGATATATGGGGCTTTGCTTGGTGGACACAGAGGAGTATGATGGCACTCTACATGCAAAAACTTTCTCCTGGATGGAGAATTTTAATGAGCAAAGCCAGACTACCCCATGACTTCCAGGGCCTTCAATTTCTGTCTGTATTTACATGCAAACTATTCCCGTTCCAAACAGAGTACACAAGTTGCAATTGTGAACAAAATTATAATAGACAAGGCTAGGGTATAAATCACTCAGCTAGGTTCCATGGGTTCAGAATGGCCATTCTAAACACGGGATGGCTAGAGTTTGGGACTGGGCAAAAAATGCTTGAGTGACTTCCTTAAACTAGCTGATTTTATTTGTGAATTAATTCAAATAAAGTGATTTTATTAAAATAATTGAATTAAGTCATGCAAGTGAAATGATTCTCTTCTTCTGATATAGAAAATTTTGACTCTAACCATAAACACAGGAATCTCATCCCTCAGATTCTGTTGAGCTGTGCTTGTGAAGGCAGCCCTGCTAGATGGATTGCTGGAGAGGCTTGGGAGGAGTTGGGCCGGAAACCACAGGAAGTCTGATCAGCAGCTTCCTCCAGCCCCTCCTCCTAGCAGCGCCCGTGTTGTTGCAGTACTGTACTGTTCCACCGCGCAGTCATAGTTAACATTCTTCCAGGCACATTGAAAATGTTTGGCTCCTATTCTCCTCGAGCTGTTTTATAAGGGCAATAACCAAGGCCAGGGTGTGCTCTTGTCAGCCGGCACAGCACACAGTGGAGGCTGCCAAGAGTTTCCTGCTCTGGGGCCACCCATCCTTGGCTACAGGATGCAGGGCTGGAGCTCAGGACAACGTGCAGGGAGCCCGGCCTGGGACTTTCTGTTCTCAGGGCTCATGCTTTGGATTCCATCCTTCAGTGTTGCCGCACCGATCAGTGGAGTATGCTGTGTTTGCGCTTGTTTGGGACTAGTCCTGAACACATGTCTGAGCAGCCGTCCAAGGCCTCGCTGGGAAAATGTTCTTTGAAGGCCAGCAAGCTGCCCTTCTCTCCTATTAATTCAAGCTCAGAGTTCCCATGAGTCAGCTGCTCGGGAAGTGGGCATTCCCTTCATCTACTCCCTGTGAACTTATTTCTGGAATGGGCTGACAATGCAGATGCCAAGTGGAAGGTTCTAATACTCTTGCCCCACCCTTTTTGAAGTCCACCTTGGCAATGGGCAGGTCACTTTTTATGTATTATTTATTGCCAGGGACTGTGATAGGGAGAGTCCCCAGGGGATTGCTGAAGCTGTTTTTACAGGATTTCCTTTGATTGGAAGCTGTTGGCTGTGCTTTCTGGCTCCGGCACAAAGCAGAGGGCTGAGCGCATTCCCCCATGTGACAACTGCCATGCCAAGTACCAGAGAGGTTCTGGCTGTGAAGTGCTTCGGACAACTGGTCAGTTTCTGTTACTGCTTCATTCAGCATGAACGACACAGCTTGGCCTCGTGAGGGGGAAAAGCCTGGGCTTACATCTGAGAGGTTTAAGTTGAAATGTCAGCTCTTCTGTTAACTCAAAGTGTGACCTTGACCGAAAGTGTTTTCATTTATATAACAGCACCTGACAAACAAAAGATTCATCCCCAAACTTGTGGCAGAGAATCAACCAAATAAGACATTCACTGTTTCTCTTCTTTCTCCCCATTTCCAAAGCTAGCTTGAACATTTAAAGCAGGCTGGATGACTTCTAGAAACCTTTTTTATCTTCTTCATTTATTCTTCTTTAATTCATTCATTCACTCATTCGGTTAACATTCAACAGACTGAAAAAAGAAATAATGAAATATGCTTTAGTACCTTTAGAAATTTAGATAGTGTGGTGGTAAAAGCTTTTGAAAGAAGCAGTTTCCACACTTATGAGGGTCTATTTGCATCTGTCATTGACTGGCATAGATAATATATGGTGTATTTGCCTGTATTTAAGGCTCGAATTGGCTTACATATGTGTCCTGTCAAAACATCTAGAGCCAGGCTTTAATCGTGAACAGGAAACATGTAATTGGCACCTAAATAACAATGTCTGAGGAAAAAAAAAAGAAATTTAGATAGTGTGTTACAGGGGAGGAATAAAGAGAAATATGCTCAAGAAATGGTCTTCAAAGATAAAAAGATAGTAAATGACCAATAAACGTGAAGACTGTCGCAGTAGAACATTCCACAAGAGACATATGCAGACAAGATATTTACCTAGTTTGGGAAATGACTGCCTTCCAAAAAAAGGGATCATGAAAAGCTCTAGTGACAAACATAAGAAAATCCTGGAATTCAAAGATAACATTGTTGCTCGGCCTTGAATCCTAAGTGCTCCCCACCAATCTGTATGTTAAATGTTTGCCCACCACATTGTGGTGCCATTGCGATGTGGTAGAGTGTTGGGGGCTAGGAGCCAGCTAGAAGAAGTTAGATCACTGAGAGGTGACCCTTGAAGGGAATATTGGGACCGTCAGTTTCTTCCCCTCTCTTGGCTTCTCAACCAGTTGTCATGAGGTTAGAAACTGCTCTCTCACATGCTCTCTGCCCTGACGGTCTACCTCACCCAAAGCAATGGATTCAACTGTCTATGAACTGGAACCTCTGAAACTGTAAGCTAAAATAAACCTTTCTTCCCTCTGCATTGATTAATCCGGGTATTCTGCCACAGTAAAGCAAAGATGACTGATGCATACCTTTTTAAAAGGGACCAGAGGTGACCTGCCCTTTAAAGATAACAGCCTATCAGCTGCTAAAGGAAAGTTTAAAAAGTGTTTTCTTCTTTTTTTTTTCATTTTCTTTTTTTCCCTCTTTGTTTATTTTTAAGGGATTCTACAATATAATAACACAGCTGTTTTCAGATAACATTGATGTTACTCAGTTTGCCTTACAATTAGGTAATTGGTGCATTTTTTAAGTGAGCCAAATTATTAAGCATAAGCAATGAATGTAAGTAACATTCATGTAAAACCAATTTGCAAGTATCTATGTCCAAATTTTGAACAACCCAAGGTTCCCATAGTCCAGTTGGAGATGCTTGTATGCACAGTCATGTTGATCAGTTAGGAGTCCAGTCTATATTGCTGTAGTCTCACGATTCACCCCAATCTCTCCGCAGCCCATACATTCTACCATGCCTCCTCTTCCGCAGTTTGTTCCCTAGGCTTTGGGAAAGGGCCACAGTGGGTGAGAAGCAAAACAGTCTATTTTCTCTGGAGATGTCATTTTGAACTCTAGTCTGTTCAGGTTGTTTCCCTTCATGGGTTGACAGCTTATCCAGTGATGCCTTTTTAGTCATACTAACAAGCAATTGGATGTACAGGCATTTAAGCAGTACTAATTATTATGGCAAGCTAAGCTGTGAGCATAGACACAGATGCTTGGATGGTATGCTAATCCACAAACTGTGGTTTCTCTATAAAGGGTGACAAGTTCTTATTTTGGCTTATAACATCTCCTAACCACTAGAGGACATAAGCTTGTGGCATCCTCTGTGAGTTATTCCTCCAAGGAGAGAGCTAATAGCCAATTAGATTTGGGATATATATAGACACATGGCTACCACTGCTGCACAGCATCTCCAGGCAGTTGAGGTGTAGCTGATACTGATGGAGGAGTCTTGGTTGTCTCAAGGAGACCAATATTTGGCTGTATTGCTTTAGTGGCCTTTGGTAATGCTCTCTGGCATTTCAGAGGCCAGTTGTACATTAGCAAGTGACGTCTCATAACATTTTTTTCATGCTCACACCAGGTCTTCAACAACAGGGACTTACCGCCAATCTCCTTGCATATATCCCACTTATAGGCAAAAGGCCTTTATAATTTTGGGGGGGGTTAATCCCCTAGCCAACATCTCCTAGGCAGAATAATTCATTGCTGATGTCAGAGCTTTCCTGTACTAATATATGTTGCTTAATTACACAGCTTATAAAGATTTACTATTGAATTTGGCTCTAGATAGAGAATTGTCCTTTCACAGTTCCTATGCCTATCAGTCAATTAAAAAAGGGTAGTTATACCTGTTTTATAAGAAATTGCCACTATAACACTTGGCTCTAATTTACAGTTAGGGAATGACTTCAGTACCATCATGTTTTTCTTTTTCCTATAAAGGGGAGAGGTAGGAAGGTTTCTCAGCATTTGGAAGGTAAACGTCATTAGGGCCCATTATAAACAGTTAACCTCAATAGAATTCAGAGAGATGCTCAGTGTCTGTGACTCAGGCAGTCTGAGGTTCCTCTTTCTTTAATGTTCAGATGGGTCAGACTCTCTGCTGACATTTCCCAGTCCATCCTGCACAGCCAAAAGTTGTACATTTTCAGGCATTTAGATTGGTGTTTTTACCTGTGGGAACATACGAATCTCCTCTCATTGTTAGTTTCAAGATCTCAAAATTGAAAATTTATCAATAGGATTGGAACACAGAGTTTTCCATTTGTATCCCAGAAAGGATACTACCCCACCTCCCACCATCCTCAATTTCATTTTTTTTTTAAATTTTATTTATTTTTGTATGTGTATGAGTGTACTGTCTGCATGTAGGTTTGTGCACCCGTGTCGTGCAATGCCGCGGAGGTCAGAAGAGGGTGTCGGATTCCCCTGGAACTGGAGTTCTCCTGGAATTGGAGTTTCAGACGGTTCTCAGCCGCCATGTGGGTGCTGGGGATCGAACCTGGGTCCTCTGTAAGAGCGGTTGGCGCTCTTAACCGCTAGGCCATCTCTCCAGCCCCCTCAATTTCATTTTTAAAAAGTGTTTTCTTCTTAACAAATCCAGATTGTGAGATTGCATAAGTCTGCAACTAAATTCAGTTCCATTTTATGCAACAGAATTGCCTTTGTCAGTCTGAAGCAATGATAGGCTCAGCCAGTAATGGCTTCTTGGAAGCTAAGAAAAGGGATATTTGGCTGCAGATGTAGTTCAGTTGATAGTGTGCTCACCCTAGCATGCGCAAGTCCTTAAGTTTGATAGTTATTCCAACATAAGACACTCATGGTGGTACACACTTGTAATCCCAGCACCTGGGTGGTAGAGGAAGGGGATTAAGAGGTCATAATCATGCTCAGCTTCAGAATGAGTCCAAAGCCCATGTGGGCTACATGAGACTCTGTTTCATACAAAGCAAAAGGAAGGAGATCTATTCTGTCTCAAGGCAGAATCAGGCTGGATGATCATCAACTCATTTTCTATTCTTGGACCCACAGGGCAAGCTTATCTCATGACTTCTTTAGAACCATGTACCCAGGAGGTGGAACGTAAATATGACATCTCTAGACTTGACCATGAGGGGTTTCTCCGTGCATATTGTCAGCCATCTACATGGCCAGGTCAGGCTATGGAATGAAGAAGAGCACCTAACCACCATTTACTTAGAGAGCTATGCGGCTATACTGGCCAGCTTATACCAGACCATAGTATGACCAAGACATAAATTTTTATTGTGTCAATCTGCTGACATTTAAAGGATTGCTTATATAACAGCCAGCCTTATTTTACCTAATATATGTATCAGAAGTATCTTTCACTGTGCCTTAACTATAACTATACTCTGAATAGACAGTGTTGTTGAATGGAATGCAGAGGAAGAAGTGGTCACTTCTGGTTGTACTCTAAAAAAGGCCTTGCTTGGGTAGATGAAAGGCATAGAATCTGGTAGACTTGATTTCAGTCATTAGTTTGCTGTCTGGACTATGGGGCAGGGTGGACCTTATAGCTGAGCCTCAGCTTGAATAAGACCTACTATAGCTATTCTGAGTAATGGCCAGGCTTACGGAAGTAGATCTAATTTTTATATCCAGAAATAGACATCTGGACCAGCAGAAACAAGATAAGATTTCTGCTCACAAAAGACTCTGTGTGGTGGTTTGAATGAGTGTCCCCCATAGGCTTTAAGTATTCAGACACTTTGTCTCCAGTTGGTGGCACTGTTCTTGGAGGTCTTAGAAGGTGTGGCCGTGCTAGAGGAAGTATGTCACTGGGGGCAGGCTTAGTGAGTTTAACAAGCCTCGTGGTCTCCAGTTGCTCTCTCTCTCTCTGCTTCCTGTGCTCATTGCGAGATGTGACCCTCGGCTTGCTGCTCCAGCTCCAGCCGCCATGCCTCCTGCCACAATGGACTCTAATTCCCTGGAACAGTCAATTGCAAGCTCAAATAAACTCTTCCTTTTATAAGTTCCTTGGTCATGGTGTTTTATCACAGCAACAGAAAAGTGACTAATACAGCTGCCATTGTTAAACTTATAATGGCAAAATTTCTTCATGTTCTTCTGTGATTTGGGCTACTATGGTTGATCTATCAATGTCTTGTCCGTTTGAGGTATGCTGATTAGATTGGAACTTTCCGAAACTTTATAGTTGAAGAACTGATCCTGGTACCATGATGAGATGAATTCTTCGCTGGCTAGCCTAAACTGAGTGGGGAATGAGTTAGTCATACTTTTTTTTTTTGGTGTTTTTCGAGACAGGGTCTCCCTATGGCTCCAGCTGTCCTGGAACTCGCTCTGTAGACCAGGCTGGCCTTGGACTCACAGTGCTCTTTGGATCCTTGTGGAAAAGGGGAGATACTGGTGAAGAATGGCTCTCCTAAGTTAAGTTCTTACTTACTTTAAATACTTTGCTAATCGCTTCACAGTCTTTATCTTGTTTGATGCTCACATTTACCCTAAGAAGCACTTGTCACTGTTCCTATTTTCAGTTGAGGAGACTAAAGCTCAGAGATGTTTGGTGATTGGCTTAAGGATGCACTTATTATTGCCAGAACCAAAACTAAAACTCAACTGCTCGACTCCAAAGTCCAAGTTATTCTTGCCTATTATGTTCTTCTGAGCAACAGGTACTGTCATTGAGTTAGGGGAGAGTAGGCCTGGAATATTGCAGGACAGAGCTCTCCCTCTTTCTCTTACCCCTTCCACTGGAACTTTCATTTTGTCATAAGTATAAGGATAAGCCAAGCCCCTGAAAAACTATAGCAGCAGGCTCCCTTACTTAGGAAGAGATTTCTCAGAAAGTTTCATTTCTATTTTTTTTTTTTGGATCTTTTCGAGACAGGGTCTCCCTATAGCCTCAGCTGTCCTGGAACTCACTCTGTAGATCAGGCTGGACTTGAACTCACAAAAATCCACCTGCCTCTGCCTCCCAAATGCTAGGATTAAAGACGTGTGCCACCATGCCCGGCTAGAAATTTTCATTTCTAAAGACAGAGCTGAAGTCAGGGAGCCAATTCTAGACTCTCAACTTCTCTGTTAGTATCTTTCCCTGACTTATCTGTGACTGCCTGTTACTTCTTGACACTGGGCTCCTCCAGAAAAGGGACTATGGCTAATCATCATTTTCCTCTAGTACTTAGCAAAATACTAGGGAGATAGCTGTTAATATAGTTCAACTCTATCATCCAAATGAAAATTTTGTTTTTGTTTGGGAGTTTGGGATTTGTTTGTTTTTGAGACAGGGTCTCTCTGTAGCTCCAGCTGTCCTGGATTTTGTTATGTAGACTAGCCCTGATCACTTTAAAGTATAAATATGAGTATACCCTCCCAGCTCATGTTACCTAATATCCTTCAACAACAAAGGACTCTCAATAAAATACCCGGGCCCCTATTCATGTCATTTGTGACCACCTGGTAACCTCATTTCCTCTGGAGATCACACCTACCAAAGTCCTTGCTGTCCTTGGCATCCTCTTTCACACCCTCTGCTTGACCTTCCTTTCTATATGTGGTTTCCTCTGACTTGACTGCCTGCACTTATTTCCCATGGAAAGCTCTTCAGTTTGTGCCACACCCTTGTAATCTCATACCTCTTCTCCAAGACTATTCAAGCACTTTCATTTTCACGATTGGTTCTTTTTGGACATGCCTCCAACATATCAATTCCAAATGGATAAAGCTTGTGTGTGTGTGTGTGTGTGTGTGTGTGTGTGTGTGTGTTGAGGAGTGGGTGGAATGTGGTGATAAAAGACAAGGTTGTTTCCCATCCAAGATAGAAAACAAAAAGATGGACAGATGGGAATACTGGGAACACCACGCCACACTGCATGAACTGCTTATTGGATTTGCTCGTGCATAGAAATATCTTTTGAGACTCCCATAAAGGCTTAGGAAAGGCACTGGGGAGCATACAGCAGTTAAGATCCACTGAAATACCAAATAAGAATGAGTGCTCGAGTAATTAAGGGCTAGGTTTCCTCAGTTTACATACAGTGAAATGAAAAGCTGCAGATTCAGCCTCTTTAGCATGTGAAGAGAATGCTTACCAGGATCTACTAATCTTCCTCACTTCTCCTACAAAGATTGAGCAAACAAACAAACAAACAAAACCCCAGGGCATTGGCTCCTCAGGAATAGGGAACTACAGAGCAAGGTTGACCTACGATCTCATTTTCTGTGGCTTGATTCTTTGAAGAGATTCAAGGTAGTATGGACCCAATGATTTCTTTTAAAGAAAATTGGCCAGGGGTTTCTAGTGCCTGGTGTTTTTTAAAGATCTTCCAGCAGTTTACAGCAAGATCTACTGTAACACACTGGCTAGCTTAGTGATGTCATTGGCTAATGGGTTATTTCCAGTTTCAACTCACTACGTGTCTGGAGGATGTGACTCCAATGAAATTCATTTGGGAAGAGAATGGGGAGCTCCTATGGGGGAAGAGATTAAGTTTATTTTTTCTTTGTTTGAATTTAGGATAAGAACATTGACCATTGTCAATAACCGCACTCTGAAATGAGAACAGAGAGAAGCACTGTTTGCTGTTTGTGTGATCTTCGTGGGATTAAATATACCCAAATCAAAGTCCTCAAGCCTTCATAGAGTAAATGCCAGCTTCTCAGAAACAAAATGTCAGCTCAGCTCTTGCCAGAGTCTGGAGGATGCACATGTGAAAGGTTCTTGTTCTACCTGGCTCAGTTATCAGCAGCAACTTTCACAAACAGAGCTTGACCCTTCCATGCTTAGAGCCCTCGGTCCAGTGATTCTTGACCTTATCTTCCACATATACCAGATACTTACTAGGCTTCCATTAAGTAATGAGCTTTCTTTTCTTTACTTTTAAAATATTATATATTTAAATTATACATTTTAGGCAAACAATGGTCTGAATATTCTCTGTATAATAAACTGATTCATTCTCCACACTGTAAGGAAATGGTGACTGTACTGACTTGGGTCATACATAGCAAATGACTTACATAACTTATTTCTAAACAGTACATTTATTAAAGATGAGTTTGTGGGCTAGGTTTTATTTGGTGTGAAACAGTGTTGCTCTGGGTACTTCTTTCAGTGATTGATGGGGGCATATACAAATATTCCTTTAAAAGTCTCAGAAAAATTTATTTTTCTAATTAGTTGTGTTCTAGTTTCAGATACTTAAATCACTCCTTGATATAAAAGCATGAATCAATAAGTAGCAGAGATTGCTCAGCCCCAGCTGGGACAACTATCGTACCCCAGCCAAGGCTCAGAGAACCCCAAAGAAGACAGGACTATAAGAATATAAGAGCCAGAGGTGGGAAGAGATGCAATCGAAAGATGTCCGCCTGAATGAAGTCGATGTGACACTCATGAGCTCTGCAGCTGTGATTATCTGCCCAAGACTGAGCCTATCAGCATTTCATCATGGATGAGGGAAGGGTCCCTGAGCCCCCACCACTCCCAGAGGAACTATCTGCAATTCTCACCTGGAGAGGGAGTGGTGTGACTTTCTTCCGTGGTGTAGTCACAGATAAGGTGCTTTTGCTCCACCAAACTGTGAACTTTCTAATGTAAGCTTTCTCTGTTGTACACTAAGATTCTTACAAAGTAGGAGTTTGATTTTCTTTTCTCTCGTCTTCTGCTTCTTCAGCCTCTAGTTTTGAGACTGAAGAATTATAGGAACTTTGTGACTATCTGCTGAATTAATGAATGCGTCTCTGCCTGTGGAGGAGCATCTGCTTCTATCGCTGCATCTGTGTGTCAGAGCAGTGTACTCTAGGAAAGGTGTTAGGTGATTTCCAGGTTGTGGAAATGCCAGTGGGGTTAGTTACACACATTCGATGTCATATCATCTAAGATGTGATGAATCAGAGGCAAGTTTCCAGCTCTGTTGTAATTTTATGAGACCACCATTGTATATTTGGTTCACCATTGAAAAATGGCATTACTCAGTAGTGGGGTGTGTGTAATTGGTTCCAAACTATTTACATATAAGACCAGAACACAGTGGCCCCAACCAAACTGACCAGGCTCCTCTTTACTCACTATTTTTGGTGTAGTCAGTACTCTAGGACTTAATATTGCTGAGCCTAGTGTGCATTTACTTTCCTATGTCTGGGTTTTGTTTGACTTGTTCTATTTGTTTAAAATATGTATCAATCCTTTTTTCTACATGGCAAACTCCTACTCATCCTTCAAAGCATAGATTGCCTCACCAGCCATAGTCTGGATAGAGCAGTTAATCTACTTTTCCTGTGGTTTCTTATAGCACTTGAGGACTGAAATCTTAGGCAATAATTCAGTGTTTTTTTTTTTTTGAGCTAATAGTAAAATGCTTGGTTCATAGTAAATGCAACATAAGTGCTGGTTGAAGTGACTTGCATTGTCTCTGTGTGGGGGAAGAGGCTGGCTATCTCTAAATCATGTGCAAATCACAGCATATGATTGCTATGTTTGGAGTGGTAATTATGCATGGCTCACTGAGGAGATGATATCTAAGGAAATGGGCTCCTGAATAGCCCTCAGCTCAGCAAACATGCCTGAAACACCCACCCTGTGTTTGGTGATAGAGACACAACTGTGGGCAAGCCACTCTCATCTCAAGAAGTTGTTATTCTAGAAGGGAAATAAATACATAAACAGAAAATTACAGGGCATATGTGCATATAATTTGTGCCAGGACTGAGTGTGTGGTCTCCAGCCCTGTTTCTTCTTGGGCATGCAGGAAAACTACATTTCCCAGCAACCTTTGGAATAAAGTCACATGCCTGCCTACATTTGAGGGGCAAAGAAATATCAAGAAAGGTAATGCATATCTTCTCCAATTCATTTCCTTATGATATTCTTGGATTTTTTTCTCTTCTCTGTTTACCTGACTCAGAAAATTTCATGGAAGACTCCAAAGCCCTACAAAATTGTAGAACCATACAAAGTTGGTATCTGAACTCTGTATCATCAAGTAGAGAGTTACCTACCCCAAATCTCATTGGGCAGCAACATGACCAATACAAAAAATATTCAGTCACTTATGTTAATCCACTGAAAAGAATATCTATTATACCATTCATTTAGTCAACAAATCTATATGAAAATATTATCATTAAGGACCAAACACAGGCTGAAAAAGAACTATCAATCACAATATGGGGTGAATAAGAAGGAACCTTTCTTTATAGTGTCATTTAGAGTTCAATCATGAAGTTATTTGTCATGGAGACAGGGTACGAAAGGAGCATACAGAGAAGATAATAGAAAAATGTAAGCAAAAATAGACTTTTGTTACTTGCCTCCTAGGTCCTATGCACAAGCTTTCCATCTTTCCATTAAAAGTTCTCCTGGAAAACATTCTTAAGGGTCAGGGAGCAGGCGCAGCGGGAAGAGGCGCTAACCCCTTACATGTTCTATCCCAAAGCTATAAAAAGGATGTGAGGGCTCACATCTGCAATTCCAGCAGTCTCACAGAGGAATGGGTCACAGAGAGAGGAGAAGTGACTGGGGACTCATATGTCAACAAGGCTAGATACAGCAGGCATAAGAGAGACCCTGCCTAAACAAGAGAGATCCTGTCTCAACAAGATAGAAGGGAAGAACTGACTGCACAAAATTGTCCTGGGACCTCCACATATACACTGTGTGCATATATACACACAAAATAAATAATAAATAAATAAATAAATAAATAAATAAATAAAATAAATCAATAAAATCTATCACCTGATAGATAGATAGATAAATAGATAGATGGTAATGATAATGACAGATGATAGATAATGATAGATTGATAGGTGACAGATAGATAGATGGATAGATGATAGATATAAAAGATAAAAAAATGTTGAAGACTAAAAAACTGAAATAGTAAGCCTTCCTGAAGCCAGGTGTAGTGGCGCATGCCTTTAATCCCAGCACTCAGGAGGCAGAGGCAGGCGGATCTTTGTAAGTTCAAGGCCAGCCTGGTCTACAGAGTGAGTTCCAGGACACTGGGCCTACAGGGAGACCCTGTCTCAAAAAGACCAAAAAAAAAAAAAAATAGTAAGCCTTCCTTTAGAAAATGATTGTAGTAAGGACAACAGCAGACCATCCTCTCTAATACCTTTTACTAGGTAGAAAAGATTCTCAGTGACCTGGAATAGCCCAAAGTGACCAAACTACACACACAAGTGAAATTGTCAAGAGCACATTATTATGGATGGCAGAGCAAACACAAAGAGAGGAAACAAACGAGGTGACAAAATTCTCATAGAGGTTAGTAACTAGGACCAGAGCCCAGAATCTCAGTCACCTAACCCAGGGCTTTTTACACTAAGATTCATTTGGGGGGGGGCAAAAGGAGACCCTCTGTTTCCTTCAAGACTGAGAAAAGTATCAAGGCTTGCTTAAGTTAGAATTGGGAAAGAAAATAATGTTTATTAAACTCTCATTATATGCCAGACACTTTACATGCATTCTCATTGGTCAACCTCACAATAACGTGAACGGTGCAACTCAGCTTATAAACAGAGGCCCTGAGATTCTAGGATACTATTTGTATGAGAGTTTCTAGGCCCCAAGGTCATTTAGTATCAGTTGGTCACTCATCCTTGTATTTGGCAAAGCATTGGTGCAGGATTTAGTTTTGGGTTTGTGTCTCATAGTTGTCCCACTAATGATATGACAGAGGGCAACTGAAACCTCTCTATGCCATTCTATTTCATGATTCCCACGAGTCAACTCTGTCTGTCCATAGTTTATAAATCATGCCTGGTTCCAGGCTTAGCAATTGACATTTAATCCTCTGGCTTAATTTGGATCCCAAAATTATGTTGGAAAAAATACAATTAAATCTCTGACTGGGTAGATATTCTTCTGGACATATAACTACCTTAAATTTAAATTAGAAGCATAGTATTCATACATAAAGTGATTTTAATTATTGGAGAATAAGTCAAAGAGCATGTGCAAAAGACTACACATTCTGCAACTTATTAATAGAGGTAGTTTAAACTAGTATTATTTCACTGTCAACCAAAATAAGGAAAAGATCCACAAATGTATCTTGAGCATATATTTATGTGTGTGAGTTGACTGACTGGGGTTATTCAGCAAATGAAACTCTTAATCTCAGTTCTCATGTGAGCCACAGGAAATGATTTTGAAAAATTAATTTTTGCATAATCATTATGTCAGTAGTGGATGTGAATTGTTCACATGAATGCCATGTCTTATAAATAAGAAAGCTAGCCAGAGCTGTATAAATATTGAGGAAATGTGAGAGTCTGATTATTCCCAGTATCTGAGGGTATGAGGCACTGGAAATTGAGAGAGTAAATATGTACAAGACCATGTTTATGAACAAAAGTAGCAAGTCAAATAAAAGGAAAAAAAGTTCTTCTGTGGTAGGTGGCCAAGGTGAGGTCAGTATCAATATTGGCACTGTTATTGCCAAATCCATGTTTTGCATGACGATAATTTAATCAAGATGTGTTGGTGACAAAAGACTTATCAAACAAAGAATGTTTTAGTATACAGGTAGGCTTGTTTGACAAAAGTGACACCCATCTTCTTTCACAAAGCTACTGTAAAATTCATATCCGGCCTTACAAAATTTTGTGTTGACAGCAAAGACTATGAGGTACAAACTTACTGTACACTTGATATACTTATTACCCATCATAAAAAGTATGTGTTTCTTTTCTCAGAAAACAGGGATATTTATTTTTATCCTATTGAAGTAAAATGTATAACAGAGATTAGAACTGTAATCTGAGAGTTCAAACACAAACTTATGAATTCTATTATATTTTTGTACACTAGAGACAACATAAATATTGTCCCATCTTGAATATAAAAGTAAAATGTAACAAGTTTGAGCACAACTTTTTCTATTCTTTCCGGTTGCCATGATATGCAAAGATCTGTTAAAATTAACCTTCCTTAAGCTTCAATATTTTGGGGGTAAGTTTATCCATTTATCTTGTATTTTAGTTATCCATTCCATTTTTACAAAAATTTCCAAAGGAAGTTTTGCTATCTCAGTTTCTTTTATGAGAAGTGGGAGGAAATGAATAATTTTAATAAAATTTTCTTCATGGTCAATGCTTCAAGTGAGAACCATGTTGATCAAAGTGTTCTGCTAGTCAAAGTTAAAAAAAAATAAAAGAAAAAAAAAATACAATGTAATCTTGCTGTCATCTGAACGTGAGGGAGTGCAACTTTCACAGCACGATTAGAGACACAATTTTACCAAGCCAGTAAAGTGAAAGGTCCATTCACTTAGTACTTTATTTACACACATACACACACACACACACACACACACACACACGCACACCCCACATGAGTTTACTTCTATAACAAGCACTATGGTCAAGAGAATCACCAAGCCTCCTGTGATGCAAATAGGCAGAGTAGTAAGTTCCTTCATGAATTACAGACCTTTCAAGACTAGTGGCTGGCTACTGGAAAAGAGAGGTCGTAGGTGGCTCATTCCCAGGCCTAATAGATGGTGAAATCTCTAGATTAAAAATAAATATCATATTTCCTAAAGAAATTTTCCATCCAGGAGTACTGGCTTCCAGCAGGAAAATTTTCTGAATATAATTTGGGTATCACTGATAAAATGTGAAGTCGGTTCTTGATTTTTTATTTATATAGATTTTTTATCAAATCTAGATCTGTGTGCCCCACCCTATGCCCCCACCCCACCAGAGCTCATGTATTCTGCCAAACATGCTTTTCATCTCTTTCTCAGTCTTTCTCAGTATTCTCCATGTGGAAGTTGACTGTTTTGAGCAGAAGTTCACTGTTTCAGTCAGTTCTTTATGCAGTCCTTTCTGTTGTTGTTGTTGTTGTTGTTGTTTCCAATATGCATCACTCCCAACTGCTTGGACAAAAGCTCAAGGAGCCCTGCACAAGAAATACTTACAACTAGGTAATTGGCACTAGCATCCACAGATGAGGGATACCATTCGTCATTTTTTTTTCTGGGACTGTGTTACTTCACTCAGCATGATGTCCTCTAGTTCCAGCCATTTTCCTGCAAAGCTCATGATGTCATCTTTCTTTACTGCTGCAGAGAACTCCATTGTGTAGATGTACCACATTTTCTCTATACACTCATCAATTGAGGGGCATTTGGGCTGGTTCCAGCTCCTTGCTATTGTGAAGAGAGCTGAAATAGACATGGCCATGCATGTATCTCTGTGGTGGGGTGAGTCTTGAGGGTACATGCCTAGGAGTGGTATGGCTGGGTCAGGTGGCAAGTTCATTCCAAGTCTTCCAAGGGTTGTCCACACTGCTTTCCATAGTGGCTGTATGAGTTTACATTCCCACCAGCAGTGGATGAGTGTTTCTCTTTCCCCACAACCTCTCCAGCACTTGGTATCATTTGTTTTCTTGATCCTAGCCAGTCTTATTGGAGAAAGATATCTTAAAGTGGCTGTGATTTGCATTTCCTTAATGATTAGTGATGTTGAACACTTCTTAAGGTGTTTCTCAGCCATCTCTAATTCCTCACTTGTGAAGTCTCTGTTCAGCTCTTTGCTCCATCTATTGAGTGGGTTGTTTGTTTTCTTCTTTGTTTTTTGAGTAGTTTATATATTCTGGAAATCAATGCTTTGTCAGATGTTTCTGTGGTGAAGGTTTCCTCCCACTCTGTGGGATGCGAAATGGGTTCTTAACCACATTCAATGGAGTGTGTGTGGCCCCCAGGTACCTGATGTTCTGAGCTGTTACTCATGTAGACTTTTAGCAAAGCTGTTTCAGCTTCCTTATGCAGCCACACATCTGTTGAACTTTAAATCACTGGCTAGTTCCATTTCTTCTTACTACAGTCCTTTACCTTTAACTGGTTAGAGATGGTTTGCTTTACTGATGTCTCCAGATTTTCTATATGTGTTTATTGGTGGGACTTGATTCTGATCTTAAGGGATTCAGGCCTTACACAACTACCTCCATGAAGCCAGCAGGCTCTTCTAAGTTCTAAAGTGGATTTGTTTGTGTTAACTTGGAAGAAGAGGTCTTGTGGAGATGATGAGGCTGGTATCTCTTTAGACATTTCCACCCCCGGCAACTCCACGGTGACATTGCTGTCTATCTGTCAAAAGGGTTTATGGCTCTGGTCTATGATCATACTAATTATAATATCTCTACTCTCAAGTCCACACCATTTAGTCACATGAGAGGAAGAACTAAAGAGCTATCTCTGTCAGAAGATGGTAGTGATCCTGTAACCCACGCTGTGTGCTAAGGAGATTTATGGATCGAGGCTTCAAGGGCTCTGGGTTAAAATCAGGTACAAAAATAAAAGCAAAACTTATTAGGTCAAATCGATGGAGAAGCTGGTAAATAAGATCCTTACAACTTGGGCATATACCTCAGAGACATCTTACTTAATTGGGGGTGATGATAAAACATGGGGTCGAGTGTAGGATACACTCAAATACAAAACCTCTTTGTATTGTTACAGACAGATGAGAGTGCTAATTCCCTCTCACATAGGCTGCCTATGCAGCATTGATGTCTTCTTGAGTCTGCTGCTGATTATAAGATTCAACAAATAAGCTGTCTGTTGGCCTCCATGCTAGGAGACATAATTGCAGTTATATTCGTTTGAATCTCCAAGTGTCTTCACTCAGAGAAGTACCCAAATCCGTAATCATAATATTGACAAAAACAACAACAATAACGATTTCTTGTTTGTCTTGCTTGATGTTTGTTCTTCACAGTGTCTTTGAAAGGGAGGTGTTAAAAGCTCTATTTCATAGCAAACAAAGCTATGGTTTAAATAAGTGACATGATTTGCTTTTAATTATACAGTGAATTGGTGAAGCTCTGGAAAAGTGCAACTCCTCATTCAGAGAAGTCCCTGAAGGGGGTAGACATCAGTGTTTGGCTCTCACTGTTTAAGAGTAGACCCTTCTCTTTGTGAAGGAGTAAAGGGGTTAAAGTCTGAATGCCAGAGGAGGCTGAGAGGCTGCTCCTCTGGGGAGTGATCCAACCATCTGTTTTGGTCATTCTTGACTGTTTCATTCTCTTTTACTGCACATTCCTCTCCAAACTAGTTTAACAAAAAATAGTGAATGTCAGACACTCCTACTAACCTGCCCTAAGAAGGTCTAGGCCAGAAGACCCATGTTAGCTCTGCACTAGGCTTTGGGGAAATTTGTACTGAGCTTCTTGCTCATCCATGACTGGATTTTCCTTTGCATTAGAGTAGTGATGGTCATGTATAGGGGCATACGCCTGTAATTGTGTTGCTTAAGAGTCTGAGACAAGGATAATGAATTCAAGACCACCCTGAGCTG
This sequence comes from Rhizomys pruinosus, assembly GCA_009823505.1. Lineage (NCBI taxonomy): Eukaryota > Metazoa > Chordata > Mammalia > Rodentia > Spalacidae > Rhizomys > Rhizomys pruinosus. The sequence continues at coordinate 1,638,162 of VZQC01004642.1, read as the reverse complement.
CTTAGAAAGATTAATTAATCTGAAATTAGTCAAACAAACATTTTTTTTTTGAGACAGGATCTCCCTGTAGCCCCAGCTGGCCTGGTACTCACTCTGTAGACCAGGGTGGGCTTGAAATCACAGAGATTCACCTGCCTCTGCCTCCCGAGTGCTGGGATTAAAGGTGTGAACACAAACATCTTTTTAAAGGGACCAGTGACTAAAGACATTTTAGCTATCAGAGAAATGCAAATGAAACTAATTTATTTCATCCAATCATCCCATTGACAATGGCTACTATTCAGAAGACAATCAAAAAAAAAAAAAAAAAAAACCAAAAAGGAAAAAAGAAAAAGAATGTAAAAGAATAAAAGAACTCTTACACACACTGTTGGTAGGAATGAAAATTATCCCATCCCCTATGGAAGTCAATGTGGATGTTTCTCAAAACACTAAAAAATAAAATTTTATATGCTCATATGTGTATCATTCCTGGGTATCTCCCCAAAGGATTCTGTCAACATATCACAGAGATATTCTCACATCCTTGCTGTTACTATATGCTATTCACAATATCCAAAATATAGAACCAGCAGATGAATGAATAAAGAAAATGAATAAAGGAATTCCAATGGAATTTTATTCAGTTATAAGGAAGAACGAAATTGTGACATTCACAAGAAAATGTATGGAACGGGAGATAATTATGTTAAGAGAAATAAGCCGGGTGTGGTGGCGGACGCCTTTAAGCCCAGCACTTGGGAGGCAGAGGTAGGCAGATCTCTGTGAGTTCAAGGTCAGCGTGGTCTATAGAGCGAGCTCCAGGCCAACTGGGACTCAAGGGAGACCCTGTCTCAAAAAATACCAAAGAGAGAGAGAGAGAGAGAGAGAGAGAGAGAAATAAGCCAGACTCGAAAAGGCAAATATTGTATTTTTCTCATGTGTGGAATCTAGGCTTTTTAAAATTTTTATTTATTTGTTTGTTTGTTTATTTATTTATTTATTTATTTATTTATTTATTTATATGAATGTACTGTCTGCATGTAGGTTTGTGCACCCATGTTGTGCAATGCTGTGGAGGTCAGAAGAGGGTGTCGGATTCCCCTGGAATTGGAGTTACAGGCGGTTCTCAGCCGCCATGTAGGTGCTGGGGTCCTCTGCAAGAACAGTCAGTGCTCTTAACCACTAGGCCATCTCTCCAGCCCCGGAATCTAGGCTTTTTTAGACATGTGTTATTTATTTTTATTTTGATATATGAATGTATTGCCTACATGTTTGTAAATGCACCTGTGTCATGCAGTGCCTCTGGAGGTCAGAAGGTTTTGGAGTCCCCTGGAACTAGAGTTGTGCATTGTTGTGAGCCACCATATGGGTGCTGAGAATCGAACCCAGGTCTTCTTCAAGAGCAGCCAGTGCTTATAACCACTGAGCCATTGCTCCAGCCTAGGCTTTTTTTTTTTTTAAGGAAGATATGAAAACAAAAGGGAGACTGACTGGAAAAAGAGTGGGGGATAAGTGGGAGAGAGGGCAAAGGAGGGAAACAGACAGGGAATATGATCAAAGTACATCCTACATATCTATAAAAATGTACGTGAAAACAGATTTGAGGAGTGCAGGAGCTAAGCTGTGATGGGCTGGCAAAGGTACAACAACAAGAAGAAAAAAAGAAAAAAGAAAGAGAAAAGAAATAGAAAGTCCTAACTTACAATGTTTGTTGACTTCTAGGGTAGCAATAATTCCACCATTGATAGCTCAATTCTATCAATTTGGCCTCACAGGGCCCACAGAATTCCTGAGAATTTAGCTATCAGCTCTTACAAATCAACACAACCCTCTCCAGCACAAGTCTGGTTAGAAAACGACTAGAGGAGAGCAAGCACTGAGCTTTGCTCTAGCCAGGCACCAGGCACCCCCACCCCATCCCCTCAGCCTCTCACTCAGGGACTGCGCAGATACTGAGGGCAAAGTGGACCAATTGCAGAGAAGGTACACAGATATGGCTTTGCCCTTCATACATTTACCCTGGGAATTGCAAAGTTTCAACAAATGACAGATCAAAATAGAATGTCTAGACTGTTTGAAGAGTCTAATATTTTCCTTCTCTCAACAATGCATGTATGTGTGTAAGCACTAAAAAGCCCCCTCTGTATGGACAAGATACATAGATACCTCTTTAGTACAAATGTTGAAATTAAGTTTATATGGCATAGACTTATTTGACTTTTGGCTCTTCTCCTTTAGTAATTTTCTTAAACTCTTATCTTCTCTGTGACCTGGGGTTACTAATGAATTCCTGATAAGTTAAATCTAAAGATTCAATAAGATGATGGTGCCTTAAAGTTAATAGCACACAATAAATGACAGTTTGTATTTTTCTTAACACCTACCTGGGTAAATTTTCAACCCCATCTTCTGTTCCCCCATCCTTTGTGGACACTTGAGGAGTAAGCTATATAGGACATGACAGGAGGGTGACATTTATTTAGTTCCTGTTTAAATTGGGTGATAGAGATGTTGACAATTGTGTGAATTTTTTTATTTAAATAATTTTCCCACAAGTTCAAATAATATACTTGTCACCCCTTAGAGGCCTGGGAACAGATCTTATCTGCTTTTCTATAAAATGGCACCTGCCCGAGTAAACACGAATGTAGGATGGAAAGGCTGAGCTTTGCTCTGTAATTGTAACCCAATTCGCTAAGGCAAACAGACAACATGGTTGCCAGGGTTAGCAATTTTAATCTCAAAAGCCTTGATATATAAGTCTCCCACAGGCAGAAAAAAAAAAAAACAAATAAACAAACAAACAAAAACCCTATTGTTACATTGTCCCAGGGACTATGTTAATCCTTAAAGAAAAGGCAAGAGTGTTAAATACCAGTATTTAGAAACACTCAGTCCCTGAGAAATAGTTAGCTGAATGTTTCTGCCATACTTTCTCCATGACTTGATAAATCCATTTTCCCAATTTAAGTCTTATTATTGCTATATTCTCTAATTCATAGTCTATACTAACAGTTTAGAAATTATGAGTTAAATTCTTACTATGGGAAGTGAGAATTTAGATCTCTTTCACCCTTTACTTAATCCAGGCACACTTTGTTCTCCTGTTGGCACAAGATAGCTATGTTTTAATTGTGGTTCAGTTAGCTTTCAATATTTGTATTAAAATGATTATGTAAGTGCTAGTCACTGTTGATCATGTGTTGTGTTTTCTTTCCAGCACAGTGACTTGATTTCCCAAGAGTATTCCTTTCGATAGATTTGTAGCACATATCATTAATTACTCCCACATTCTTCCCAGGCTGTGAAAAAAAATCTCCTATTTGCTGATTCAAACAGTACTAGTTGAGGAAATAGCTCAGACCCTTTTGAAATGATCAAAGTTGTGGTATCTGCCCACTTGCTCTGTCTTAGGCTGGACCCACAGGTTCCCTAGATTCTACTTCTTAAATTTTTCACTATTGGTAGTGAAATTTCTCAAATAGTTTCCTAAATAAGGGTATGTAACTTTCTGAGAATCTGAAAACTTACTTTGTTGATATACGTGCGTGTGTGTGTGGTGTGTGTGTGTGTGTGTGTGTGTGTGTAAGTATGGGTACATGTGTGTCATGGCACACTTTCAATGTCAGATTTCCCCTTCTATCTTGTTTAAGACAAAGTCTTATTGTTCATTGCTGTGTACACCAGGTTAGCTGGTCCTTGAGTTTCTGTGGCATCCTCTGTTTCCAGTTCTCATCTCCCTCTAGTAAAAACAAGTCTAGTTTTACATGGGTTCTGAGGATTCTGAGCTCTGGCCATTTATTCACTGAGCTACCTCCCTTGCCTGAGAACATTTAAGTTGACAAATATTTATTTTACTATCTTCCTTAATGAGTGGTTTAGCTAAGGTCTAAGATTCTTAGTTCAAATCCAATTAAGAATACATTATTCTGCTTGCTTTTCTCCTAGGTTTTGGTTCTTTTGATTTTTTTAGCCTCCTTATATAGCCCCAGCTGGCCTGGAATTCCATATGTAGACCAGGTTGGCCTTGTTCTCAGAGAGATCCTCCTGCTTCTGCCTCCTGAGCGCTGTGATTAAAGGCATTCATGTTAGGCCTTTTCTTCTGGGTTTTAAGATCCTTTGTAAAGTCTTTTAGCATTGGGTTTTGATTCTTTGCAGTAAAAAGACATGTCTGGAAGATATATAAAGCTTTTCTTTTTTTAAATTTATTTCTGTATGTGTATGAATGTACTGTCTGCATGCAAGTCTGTGCACCCGTGTCGTGCAATGCCGCGGAGGTCAGAAGAGGGTGTCGGATTCCCCTGGAACTGGAGTTCTCCTGGAATTGGAGTTTCAGACGGTTCTCGGCCGCCATGTGGGTGCTGGGGATCGAACCCGGGTCCTCTGTAAGAGCGGTCGGCGCTCTTAACCGCTAGGCCATCTCTCCAGCCCAAAGCTTTTCTTAATGGCACAAAATGTCATGAAGATGTGTTTCAATGTGCGTGTGTTTTCATCTCAACCTAAAAATTTTATTCTTCAAATTTAAATTTTACTTCTTGGATTCTTTCTTTAACAATCATATTCCTGCTTAATATCTTCCTTTCATGGCCTCTGTTTTCTCTAGATGTTATAACTGCTGAAATGGTTCATTTGCTTCCTTTTTCTACCTTTGGTTGTTTCCTGTTTTCTTGCATGATTTATTCAAATTTATATTGAAATAATGTTTTCATTTTCAACTTTCATTCTCAAACATTTCTTGTAATGTTTCCACCTTGTAAAATATTGTTTTACATATGATATATGTGGCATGCATATATGCATATTTTAGAGTGATGCATAGTAGAAGGAATAAAAATAACAAGACTGGGTCAAAGAACTGATAGAAACAGTGAACTTCTGCTGGAAACAGTAATATTCTGCATTGAGAATTTTGAGAGAGACTGAGAAAAAGATGAAAAACATGTTTGGGAGAATGCACGAGCTCTGGTGGGGTGGGGGGCAGGGAGGGGCACATGGATCTAGATTTGATTTGAAATTTTGTATGAAATGCACTAAGCTCCAATAAAAACTTGGCTTTGGAAAAAAATAAAATATTTTTTCTTTAAAATTTCTTTTCTTTAAAAAATAATTTATTACTTTTATTTATTTGGGGGGGCAGCACATGAGTCAGTGCAGACATGTGGCATTTTGTAAGAGTCAGTTGTCCCCTTACAGCATGTGTTCCTAGGGATGGAATTCACGTACTTCATGGCAAGCACCTTTTCCTGCTGAGCTATCTCTCCTACCCTTTTCCATCTTTCAAGGGATATTAATAAGGGTTTTTAAAATTTTTTTAATTTATTTTTATGTGTACGAATGTACTTTCTGCATGTAGGTTTGTGCACCCCTGTCGTGCAGTGCCATGGAGGTCAGAGGAGGGCGTCGGATTCCCCTGGAACTGGAGTTAAAGATGGTTCTCAGCTGCCATCTGGGTGGTGGGGTTCGAACCCGGGTCCTCTGCAAGATCAGTTGGTGCTCTTAACCGCTAGGCCATCTCTCCAGCCCCTAATGAGGGTTTTTAAAACTCACATCTCAACTTTACTCTCGTTTTCACTTGATGACTAATTTTGATCTCTGTGCTACAGAATTCCTCCCCTCAAATGTCTGATATTTAAGTGTGAGACATTAAAATGTTGTGTGCATGGTAGCGTACAGACAGTTATCTACTTGGAATATTACATGCGTCAATGCCAAGACTTCTTCCTCTTGGAATATCATCTCACAGAAGAGGCCCCTGTAGCCTCATGCCTTGAAGAAATGAGCCTGGGTGCTTCATCCTGAAGCTATGTGAGAGCAAATCCTGAACTTGAATCACCCATCTTTAGTACAGGACTACTTTCTACTGTGCTTTTTTTCCAATCATGCAATCTGCTCTTCTACCCTCTTCCAGAGGAACCAATACTGTGCCAGGATAATTACATTTACTTTAGCTTCATAGTAAAGGGTTGGGTGTCTCAGTGACTTAAAATACACTTTTAATCAACCCTGATCTATGGGCTCCCTCTTCAGAGATGCCTGAGGTTACCAAGCCTGGGGTTCTGCAGTGTAAGCTGGTGGGAGGCTTCCAAGCTTTCTCTCTATTTTTGACTTCTACTTTTCTTGTTTGTATTAGAATTACTCATTTTGTACAGCTTTACTGGGTCACCCAATTCCATTCCCAGCTGCTCTCCATCTTCTAAACAATTTTTTTAATCTTCTGCATTTCTGTTTTTATTTTTTAGTCTTTAAACTCTTGTTCAAATGGAGTTCTGAGACAGAACTTGAGCAAAGTGCGTGGTATGCTTCATAGCCTTTAACTAGAAGTCTACATTTACTTTTCCATATGTCTTCCTCACACTCACCACAGTTCCCCCCTTTCTGTTTTAATCATTCTTGTTCCCTGTTATTACCTTTAGTGTCTGATTCAATCATATCCATATAGTACCTGTTAAGAGACCAGACATTGTACTGTGTGGCAGAAACCGTAATATTTATCAATTAATTAATTTATTTTTAAAGCCAATTTTTATTGAAGTTTTGTGCATTTCATACAACATTTCTCAATCAAATTTAGAGCCATTCTCCCTTCCTTGCCCCCACACCACCAGAGCTCATGCATCATGCATTCTACCATACATGTCTTTCATCTTTTTCTCAGTCTTTTTTTTTTTATTTTTGATGCAGTTTACTGTTTGGGGCAGAAGTAATATTTGTTTGACTATTTATTTACAGTAATATTTATGAAGTTTATTTGAAGTTTCTTGGGAAGAACCTAAGCTGGAATACCTTGCTGGCCTGCTTCTGTGAGATATAAGCAGACAAAAATCAAAACTGACCTCTATCTTTGCATAAAGGAAATTAATCTAGGTTATAGTTCCCTGTCCATACAATGTCCATGTTTGCACCTCAGATTTCCTAAAGACATTTCGAGGGTCAGTTGAGAACCATTATATCTACATACTGGACTAGGAATTGATGCATTCTGCTATGTTGGGGATCAAGTCACAAATAATCAATGGACTTCTGGCCGTGCTGAGGATGGAACCTGGGGCCTCAAGCATGGGGCCAAGCATTCTTCATTGAGCTATATCCCCACCAATGGAGTTCTAAGGCCAACTCTCAAGTCCTCCTAAGAATTTTTAATTCCTTGCTAAATAAGCTTAAAGAAAACAGTTCCACTTGGGATTGGCTATGATGTGTCAGGTTTGAACTGGCAGATTCTGCTGATCCTCTTTTAAGAAGGGAACAGTTTGGGTTATAAGTTCTAGGTGGCCCTGCTGGAGGAAATATGTATTCTCCATTTCATGACAGATGCTCTTTGGTCTCCAAAGATGTCTGATGGCCCCATCCCTCATTATTAGGTTATTTTCCCTTATGTTCACTTGTTCTATAGGATATCAAGTAATTCACATGTGTTTGTGTGTGTGTGTGTGTGTGTGTGTGTGTGTGTGTGTTGTAGTGTTTACAAGTGTTCATATGTGTGTGTGCACATTCGGGAATGTCACATTAGAGGCCAGAGGTTGGCATCAAATGTGTTCCATGATTGTTCTTCTCTTTATTTATTTCAGACAGGATCTTTCACTAAACCTAGAGCTCACTGATTTGGCTAGGTGGCTGACTGAAAATCCCCAGGGATGCTCCTTGCCTTGGTTGGCCTCCACAGTCCTGGGGTCAGAGGCATGCGCCACCTTTCCATATGGGTTTAGGGATCTAAACTCCTAGTGAGCCATCTATCTTGTCCTGATGCTTAAAAAAAGCAAAGAAAAACTTTGTTGAATGCCAAACTATGCGTTTGGTGAACATGTCCCAGCCTGTGCTGGGGAGCACAATGCATGGCTCTGGGTTTGAAATCTGCTTTATAACAGGAAGCCTGGGGCTGGAGAGATAGCCTAGTGGTTAAGAGCATTGACTGCTCTTGCAGAGGATCCGGGTTTGATCCCCAGCACCCACATGGTGGCTAAGAACCATCTGTAACTCCAATTCCAGGAGAACTCCAGTTCCAGGGGAATCTGAGACCCTCTTCTGACCTCTGCGGCATTGCACGACACGGGTGCACAAACCTGCATGCAGACAGTACATTAATACACATACAAAAATAAATTTTAAAAAATAAAAAATAAATAACAGGAAGCCTGGAGACCTTACGTGATTTAACGTCTGAACTCAGTTTTGTCTCCAAGTCCAATTTTGTCTCTAATTTCTGTGATGTATAAATATTAATACCATGCAATTCATTTTTGAGCTCTGATGTCAGAATGAGATAATTCATGGCCCAGCCTGTAGATGGTAAATGTCCTTCCCTTTTCCTTCTCATCTCCTCTTTTCACCATTTTGATTGTTACTGTTACTGTGCACTATCTTCTGGCTGTCTTATCCTTCACCCCCCCCCAAAAAAAATCAAGATATTTGACCTTGAAGAACTCAAACTTCAGAGGTAAAGACATTAAAAAACAGTGAAACAGCTGCAATAAGAGATACATTTCCAGGACTTTAAAAAGATGAAGGCCAAGCCAGGAATCCAGAAGAGCTGTCACCTTGGATGGCATCCCAGAGTCGCTATGCTCGCTTTGGCAAGATGGTAGGCTGGATCTGCTGGTATCAAGGTTCTGTTTCAAGATATGTTCCATACTACCTATATATGAGTTCACAATTGTTGGTCTGAAATAATTACTCTTTGTTCAGCATCTTAAAAATAATATTAGACGCCATGTGTGATGGTGCATACCTTTAACCCCAGACCTCAGGAGGCAGAAGCAGGTGTATCTCTGTGAGTTCAAGGCCAGCATGGTCTACATAGTGAGTTCCAGGACAGCTGGAGCTACAGGGAGACCCTGTCTTTAAAAGATAAATAAATAATGATATTTGACAAGGCTAGCAAGCTGGTTCAGTTAAGAGGACTGGCTGGTCTTGCAGAGGACCTGGGAGAGTGGTTAGTTCCCAGCACCCACATGGCGGCTAACAACCATCCATAACTCCAGTTTCAGGGGATCTGAAGCCCTCTTTTCACCTCTACAGACACTGAAATGACATGGGCGCACTTACATACATGTAGGCAATACATTCATACACATAAAATAAAAATGATTAAAAATATTTGATCCTACGTTGTTCGACACATGCAGAAGCAGAGGAGGAAACAAAGTCACGTTTTCCAACCAAGTTTCAGTCGCTCTCTTTTTCTCTCCCCTCCCCATGCATGGTATTTTTCAGTTTTATTTGAATCATGGTTTTTCAAAGTTCTGACTGATGTCCGTTCCTTCAGTCCAGGGTTGGTGATCCTAGAAAGATCTGTCCCCCTTCTCCTGTGCTCTGAGTTATCTGGGTCTAGAAGGATGTGCTTTGGTGAAATGGTAGCACCCGTCCTCTCCTGTTTCACACCCAGAACTTATGGGACTGGCGTCTGGTACACAACTGGATGATCCTTGGAGAGGAAGGGTGCTGCGCTGAGTGCTGAAAATCACCTTTGGCACAGTAGGGAGAGGGTGTTCCCTATCTTTCACCTGAGTCTAAGCCCAGAGTGATTTTAGCACAGAGAAATATTTTTGTACTGATGGGCAAGTTGGGCAGACCAATTCTCACCTCTGTAATTTCCAAACAGATAATTTTGGGGGGAAAAAAAAGCTTTTTTTTTTTTTTTTACTTAAAAGTGTTGAAAACCTCAGGCACCAAAGGAGAAAAGGGAGGAGAGGAGAGATAAGATGAGACCATTCTTATGCTGGCACACTGACACATCACCGGCAGTAACCCTTACCCCACTTCCTGAAAGCTACAGCCCCAGGTGACAGATCAGTAAACTGAGACTCAGATGTTCAAATTTTCAACAAGCTCACATACCTAAAGATATGATTCAAGTTCATGAGAAGATCAAGTTTCCCTAATAAACACTCTTCAAAGGACACCTACTTCCATTTATCCCACTTATGTGATTAAATTCACTTGTATTGTTATTAAGGTTTCATTAACACTGTCCTTCTTCTCCTGAAGTTGTAAACTCTGATTTTAGTCGACTTTTATATTTCACTTAGACTACAGATCTGGAGAAACAAAACAGCTAAAGATCACTATTCATTTGATATATGAGTAAATTTTCTCTCTCTCTCTCTCTCTCTCTGTCTCTCTCTCTCTCTCTCTCATCAAATTAAACTTTTCTAAGTTCTCATAAGCTCTAGTTCTTCAGTTCTCTGGAATCTATTTCAGCTCAATACAAAGGAACAATAAAGACCAAGTAATTTCCTCCTCATTTAAGTTAGGATGCTGGAGATTTTTCCCGAATATAATGAAGTTTAGGAAATAGAATTTATATTAAAATGCTGAGTGATAATCAAAGAATTTGTGTAAGACTTGAAACAACTTGCTGTCTAGACTGTAGCCAAATGTCTATTTGGTCCCTGGTGGTGGTACCGTAAAAACTGGCAAGGGAAGAGGTGTATAAGGCATTGGGGATGCCCTCTGGGGATTAGTTGGATTCTGATTCCCTTATCTTCCTCTCTCCTGCTTCTCTGGCATGAAGTAAGTACTTTCATTCCGTCACATACACATGTCATGATGTGCAGAAGCAGTAGGGACACAGATGGACGGGAACTTGTGGATACGTTGGTTGTCTCAAATCCTGTTCACCAACACACAATCCTTAGAAACTTCTTTCTCCTAAATGCAAAAGAGATGGAAAGAAATGTATTTATTATTTGCATTTTCAATAGATTGACTTCCTGGTACAGGTCAGAGGGAGACTTCGGGATGAGTACTAGATGGAAAATGTCAAGCCCAAGCCTGAAAGAGTGCTTCAACCGTAGGGGTAGAGATTATTTAGAAACATCTTACTTGGAGGTAGATAGTACCTTGTGCCCTGCTCACTATTAAATGACCAGCTATTTCAACATAAGGCTAATAACCTTCCCATTCAATGTTCCTGCTTTCCAGCAGCACAGCAGTGATACTCAGAGGGAAGCCAGTTGCTGTGTGAAGGCAACATTTTCACACAGTGGTGGTATGAAGGCAATTGCTTGCCAGAGCCAGCCATGTACCTTTGGAGGCTGAACATTTTAACTCAGAATTTTCAGTCTCAAATGTTTTCCCCCCAAAGTTACCACGCTCTCTCTTCCTACCAAAATGCTGCAAGAAAATCCAGTAAGACTGGGCCTGAGGATGTAGATTAATGGGTAAACTTATTGCCTAACATGCACAAGGCCCTGAATTCAGTGTCTAGCACTACAGAACAAAGTCCCAGAACCTCAGTACCTGGGACAAGGAAGCAGGAAGATTCGAAGTTCAAGGTCATCCTCTGTTACATAGGAAATTTAAGACCAGCCTGGTCTTGAAGACATCCCACCCTCCGAATATCTTATTCCCACTGTCTTGGCCCCGCCTCAGGTGTGTTGATGTTGCTTGCTAGAAATCTTGCTTTCATTGTTATTGAACATGTGTTTGGCCACCTGCTGTGTTAAATCCTTTGTAGATTATTAGTTATCTGTGTTATTATTTAGTGATTTAATACCTCTGGATTGTTATCTCTGTTTTACAGAAAAGGAACAAGTTTAGAGAAGTGATTTTACTTGTCCAAGGCAAATAATCACTGAGGTTATCTCCAGGTAGTATATATGACACAGGAGTTGGATTTTAAAGCCGTACTTACTTGATTCTGTCTTGGGGACAATTGCCATATCCTTCTGGCTGGTCTTTTCCATTCCTATTCAGTCCCCAGTGCTCAGTATTTCATGGCAACCTCCCTGAACTTTCACAAACTTTGACTTAGTGGATTTAAATAGTGCAAAACTAGAAGTTGCCTCAAACTCTATATCCTCCTAGCTCTCCTGAAATCATTAGGCTCCAACTGGGAAAGTGACATGATTCAAACAGATTGCAATAAATTTAATCAGAGGTAAGATGTCATGTTAAAAAAGGAACCTTTAATGTTGGCTTCCCCAGGGGATTTTCAGAGACACATTTTATTTGATGTTAACTTGATGACGTTGGAATTGAACTTGATAAAGCACAGTGCTTGTTTTCAGTTCCAATGTCAGAATCTGATACCTGCCTCAGCTCTGGGTCTCAGCCCTTGTCGAAGTCTGTGTATATCCTCTGGCTCAGTCTTACTTGATTTTCTTGCAGCATTTTGTTAGGAAGAGAGAGCATGGAAACTTTGGGGGAAAACATTTGAGTCTGAAAATTCTGAGTTACAATGTTCAGCTTCCAAAGGGACATGGCTGGTTCTGGCGAGCCTCTCAAGAATGCTCAGTCTGCTGGTGGGAATGACCAATTCTAGGTGCAGCATTAGTGTATGCACAATATCTTCTGCCTCCAGGGGCCATCGACCATCACTCTGCTGATAAGTCAGTTTCTCTGAAAGAAGCTCTTGGTCCTTACCCTAACTCTGCATCTCACATTCAAACATCTAGAATACTCATATCACAACTGCTTAAAGACGTTTGTCTTTCTAATTAACTGTGAACTTAAGGTCAGGGGCAGTGAGTGAAGTATGATCATTTACATTCTTTGACTGCAGATTCAGCAAGGGGAAGTAATTTGCCAAAAGCCACACAGCTGAGTCTCTTAGAATCCAGATGCTGTACTATTAGGTGAGGAGGGTGCCACAGCTCCTAGCAAACGTTCTACCTGGTCTGGAGTTTTTAAATAGCGATGTATTTCTTCCATTTGTCCATTCTTTTGGTGACTAGGCACTTAGAAGAAGAGTCTCCAACCACTGACTCTCACCACTCTCCTGATAACTTCACAGGGAACTTGGGCTTATACCCCCGCCCCCCACACCCCTGGGCCTCACTTTTCTCAACTGGGAAGTGAGCATGATATTGGGCCAGATGGCATCCAGCCGCCTCCTTTGATTTCATCCAGGATGTACATGTGGCTCACATCTCCTGGGTGACCTTGGCACGTCAGCAGCCAAGGCTTTGCCAAATGAGCTGACAGAGCTGGGCTGTGGAAACCCTGCTGCAGAAGAATGGGTCCTTCACACAGGCCTTTGTGCTGGCCGAACATTGGTGATAACCAGCGGAAAGTGCCTCCAAAAGAGTCACTGTATTATAGATTGCCAGGCAGCCCTAGCGCTCCAGCCGCCACCCGCTTCCTGTCTTTGGCTCCACAGGTCAGAAGTGCTTTCTACCACACAGTGAAGACAGGCCAAGCCCAAACCAGGCCACTGTGGGAAGACGGCCAGAGCAGGACACAGGGATTCTGAGGGTCCTATAACCCTGGCCACATAGATAGTAGGTATTAGGTTCTGCTTCTTCTCCAGCTACTGAGACAGGGAGGGTACTATGTCCCTCAAGAGAGAGTTTAATATCCCCAAGGGCCTGGTACTCTGTCTTGTGCAGGTCTTACTGGAACCCTGGCCTCATATCTTCCATAACTAGACCAGGGGAGCCCAGCACTTGGACTTAAACGCCCCCACCCTGAAGGAGCAGTCTCCTCATCCCATCTCAGAAAGTATTTCAAATTCCAATAGTTTCTTCTGCCATTTTTGCTAGGCCAAGTTCACTTTGGTTACAGGGCTACCTCCTTCAGGAAACCTTCCTCCATTACCCCTGGTCTCCAGCTTCCTGTCGGCCTCCTGTTACCCCTCTATTTCCTGAGTTCCAAGTATCTAGATGGAAAAAGAAAATGATTTTCATGTATCACTGAATCAAACACAAATAAATAAACATTCTTAAGAGTTTACACCCTGAGAGACACAAAATACATTGTATAAGAGAAGCAAAAACTAGGGCCAGAGAGATGGCTCAGAGGGTAGAGGGGCTTGTGCTCAGAACTTATGACATGAGTTCGAATCCCAGAATGGGCTCCTGAGAGTTGTCCTCTGACCTCTAGACACTGCACTATCAAAACTGCCTACACACACACACACACACACACACACACACAGGTGCATAATTAATTAATTAATTAAATCTCCTAAAAGATTCCCCCTCTCCTCCTTCATGTTTGTTCCTAACCCGCCTGACGTTCTCTGACACCTAACTCCAGCCATTTGCAATTTCCAGCTCGCAGCTAGGGCTCTTCAGACCATGCTCCCCATTTCTCCCAGTGCCCTCCTGCCTGGAGGAAGCAGGATTAGCTCTGAGACCCAGTCATCCTTGATTAATGCTGCAGACCAGCCATGCTCAGCACCCTCCCTAAGACCCTCCCCAAACTTTCTTAACATCGGATTCATCACAAGAGAGAACACGTTTGGTTAATCAACTCTCTTTCTCTAAACTGGAGCCACTCTGATAAAGATTGAAAATGTGTTCCTATTGTAAGTGGCTACTGTTTCCAATTACATATGCTTCTCTCGGCCACCACGCAATCTGTTCACTTCATGCTGGTTTGCAAGAGCTGTTCGCACCAAACCATTGGCAGCCAGTATCTAAACTGAAACCATCTGCTTAACCATTTGCCATGCATGGCTGGGTCTCCCAGGCTTACCCAGTCGAGGCCCTGTGGAGCAGTCCATAACACAAGCGTGAATGAACGCAGCCTGTTTTTATTAAATGTCTTGCAACTGATGGGAAGATGGACAAGCCTGTCTGGCAAGGATAATGCCCAATCCTCTCAGCATCCAAAGTTTTGGATAAGTTCCAGCAGCACCCTGCACCCTCGAGACCATCCAGTGTTTCAGTAGTGTGGTCATGCTTACAACCAATTTATCTGTAAAAAGGCATTTGAAAAGATTTTATGGTTTCTCCTCTTTCTTGAGAAAAATTCAGCCACAGCTTCTACTCCTGTTTTACTTAATAATATTTACAGTCAGAGATAACAGTGGCTAAGAAACTTGGGGGTGGGGGTACTCTGTTCTTTGTTGCTATTACCAAATCCAGAAGATTTGGGGGATAGGGTCTTTATTGATACAGGGGGCTTATCCAACAGCCATATCTGACTCATTCATAACCTTGAACCATGTTCCATACACTTTTCATAAATATATTTGTCGAAGTTAAGAACTCTTAAGGGAGAAGTTCAATTAGAAGATTCATCCCAGATTCTGACCTACATTTCTAGAATTTCTTCTAGACCTTGGAAAAGAAACGATCAGTGGTCAGCTAATTTTTTGCCTACTCTGACCCCAGGGTTATCAGCAACTTTCTTATCCTTTAACATCCTAGGTAGAATGAACCATCTTGGGAAAACAGATTGGGCAGCTGAGAAAATACAGCATCCACCCCAGTTGTTAATGTAGCTGACATTGTAAAGTCATACAGTGGTGTGCTATGCTGGTATTCCAAGTTACTATTAATTTTTAATTTTTGGTGAAAGAAATGAACGTAGGAATAAGAGTTTGAGCAGGGAATTGTATGACCTTTTCCAACCATGGTGATATTTAACATCCATTGGATGATTCCAACAGGCTCTGCTCAAACAACTGGGTTGGCCATGCTGGTCAAGTTGAATACTGGTGCTACTTCTATTACAATAGTCTATTCTTTATTTTATGCAAAACTAGAGGAATGGAAATCTTTCAACCTGAGTCACATCCTTCATCTACACTGATATACTAAACACTTATGCTGAGATTTCTACAGGCACTGTTATATCTGTTGTTTGAAACTTGCTTTTCAGTTTTCTGCAAGTCTAGAGTCAATTGGTCTGCAATACACTGATTCATCCATGCAGTAATTGCTTATTGAGCTACTCAGTTATATTTCCCTGGATTCTAGGATTCTAAAGAAAACATATAGTGTAGTCCCTGTATAGAAAGCTTACTTCTCTAAAGGAGAGGGACTGAGTCTTTTCTGGGCTCCTTGTGGAAACTCCCAGTTTAGATATAAATTTTAAAATTCAGCCACAAAGGAAAGGGAAAAAGGAAATGTCAGCTAAGTAGAATTAATTCTACTTAATAAATTCTCTGAAAACAAAAGTGCTTATAGTCTTTAAGCAACTTTTACATTTTTCTCTGCTCAGACAGTAAGAACCACAGAATTTTATGCTTTCTGGAAGCATAGCCCAATATAATGCTGTACAACCAAGAGTTCTATCACCCATTCGAGCTCCAACCTGAGCTATTTTTCCTCCTTGCTGCTTTGTTCACACTTCACTGTTGATTACTTGCTGAATTTCCATATACCCGGCCCTTATCATATACTCACTCAAATACTTTATACTCTGGGAAAAATATATTTTTTCTTTAGTTTTAAAAAAATTTAAAATTTGCTGTGTGTTTGGAGTGTGTGTGTGTGTGTGTGTGTGTGTGTGTGTGTGTGTCTATGTGCTAGAAACCACATGCCATAGTGTACATGTGGAAGTCAGAGGACAATCTTGAGTGTTAGTCCTCACCTTTCTCCTTATATGAAATGCAGTCCCTTTGTTGTGTTTCCACCGCCCTGGAACTTGTGTGTACTCTTCTGTCTTCACATTCTAACTCCTCCTAGGAATGCTGGGCTTGGTTCCACTATGCTCCGGCTTATACGTGAATTTAAGGACTTGAAGTCAGATCATTGCATTTGTTCAGAAAACACTTTTATTGACGGAGCTATATTTTTTCAATAAAAATATTTGATTGGTGACCATGCTTCAGCCAAATAAGAAGAAAATCTAATTACTATCCCACTGAGAATTGGTAATCTTCTCTGTTCTTTCATGCCCTCTTCTCTAACAGCTTTCTCTTCAACGCTGTTTGATGAGTTTATGAGTTTACTGATGGGAGAATATCAATTTATTTGAGAGGTCATTCTGCCCATTTGTAGGAACAAAAATTATGGCTCATGGTTTATTGGACTTTCCAAACAAATAGAAAAATAATATTTGTTCAATTTCAAAAATAAATTAGAAGTGGGGAGGTGTTGAAAAATAAAATTTTACTGAGATTTCTTTTTTCTCTTTCTCTCTATCTACAGGGTGTACCATGTAGTACATCATCACACAGAGTTCATGATCAGAAAGTGATGTGAAAAAAATGAATGCATTGATAAGATAATTGGACAATTTAGTCTCTACTTTGGCAGTTACATTTTGTCCTGAGTTCTTATTCCTTCTGAATAATATACAGTGAAAAGATGCTGCCAAAGTACATAGTTGAAAGTGAACAAAGTTCAACAACATCACAAATGTACATTGATAGATGTGTAAACACACACAACACATAACACACACATGGACACATGTTATAAAATTGCTTTAACTTTCATAAATTTAGCCAGAGTACTTGTTATATGGAAGCTTCTTAGGAAAATGCAAGACTACCTTCAGCCAATGTGTTTTAATTATTAACCTCAGGTATATCTTATTGCTTAGGTACCCTCCTTCCCGATAGGTCTAACACAGATACTGCCCTGCATGGGAGAAGGAGCACATCTAGTGATGCCCTAAGGTTTGAAGGACCCCAGCTTTGCTTCACATTCACCTTGTGGTAGCAAGTTACATGACCTCTGAACTAGCTGCTTTTCTCATCGTTATGACCAAATACCTCATAGCAAAAAAAAAAAATACTTAAGGGAGGAAGGATGTATTTTGGCTCACGGTTTTAGAGGGTGCAATGCACCGCCAGAGAAGACATGGCAGAAAATTCAGCTGGTGATGTCAGCAGTGGGCAGCTATGTACAACATGGTTCACAATGCAGGGGGTACAATCAGAAGCTAAGAATTACAAACCTCATGTCCTGCCTTTAGTGGTCTTCTACTACCCATGCTTCCCCCCCTGAAGGTTCCACAAGTATGTGCCACAAATTGGGATCAAATTTCAAACATGAGATAGGGAGACACTGCACATTGAAACCGTAACAGCTCCCTGAACTTGAGATTCCTCATTTAACCAAGGAAGAACGTTTTAATAGTTTAAGTATGTAAGTGAAAATGGTCTGTGAGTTGGGCAAGTATCCTCCAATCATTCTGTCTCTTCCTCCACACGTGTGTGGATGACTGGGGATTTGCTGTCCCCCTGGCCTAGTATCTGTGCTCAACATATTCATATCTTTCCTTTCCCTAGCATGAGTTGTCAAGAAGGAATTCTCCTCGCTACATTCTGTGCAAATACATGGGACCCACCCAGGCTAGTGGATCCTCACAGAGACTCCAGGTAGTGTTGTCCTTCTTTTGCAGATAGAAAAAAAAAATGATTCAGATGAAACAGAACTCTCGATGGGAAAAGAAGAAAGTTTTTTAACCCTTCAAAGATATTAGCAATGTCCCAGGTAGAGTTAAGTCAAGGGCAGGCCAGCTATTGGCAAATTTGGTAGACTAGAAACAGAGGAGTAAATAAATTATAGAAGAACATGAACTAGCAGCTAGGCAATGGCAAAAAAAGTCTTTATTATTTTAGGCTAAACTCTTGGGAACCTTTCCTTAAATGAAACATTGAAGTTTTGCACTAGGTCCCTATGATTTAGCCTCTCTCTCATTGTTCATAGGCTTGGGACTCTGAAAACATGGATATTATCTTTATGAAGACTACATGGAGGCTCTGAGCTACATTTTCATTAATACTAATCGTCTTTGCTTCATTGCTTGCTGTTTAACTCTGTAACAAACCAAATGAAAGTCACTTGGCCATGTTGGGATCCTCTTGTAAGTTTATCTTACAACCTGGAATCCATCTTCTTGGTCTGCATTGTCTCACATCCTATTTCCCTATGGACTCGTCTATGAAGAGGAGAAAAAATGATGACTGACTCAGCTGAGCTCTAGCTGTGTGAGGGTCAGCATACTGATGACATTTCTGTTGCTGTAATAAAACACCACAATCAGTTGGAAAACTTTATTGGGCTGACGGTTCCATAGGGATAAGAGCCCATCATGGTGGGACAGGCACGGCAGGGGGCAGCTGGGTGAGCACAACTTCAATCAGGCATAGGAAGCAAAGGGAGACTAACCTGAGATGAACAGAACTAACACCCACCCCCAGTGATGTGCTTCCTCCTAACCCTTCCCAAATAGAGCCACCCACTGGGGACAGAGTATTCAAATACTTAGATCCTTTGGGGGAACATTTTCATTCAATCTACTACAGTTAGGCAATAGGTTGAGTATAGTTTGTGTTTCTCCTAATAATCTTATATGCCCACATTGTTCTGACTTAGACCTATCTAAGTTTGTCACATTTTTATTTTTTAAAATGCTTTGTTGTTTGGGCATTTTAAAATCACTTTTTGGTTCATCACTGTAGTGATTAGTCTCTGCATTGTTATGATAAAATGCCTGACACACCTGAGTAAAGAATACTAGACTCCTTAAAGGCATTGTGAATAATTATTCAGAGATCCTGATCCCCAGAGCCCTTAAGGGTCTTCTTTCTCATCTTCAGCTTGTGGCATCTCAAGGTTAGAGCACTTTCTAGCCAAGTCCACATTTTCATAATGAAGGTGAACTTGACCCAGCAAGGGTTGTTCACAGTAGCTTTGATGTGGCAAAAATGAACTCTGTGGTTTCAGAGAATTTTTTAAGCTAAGGGCAAAACGATTAAATGATGAATTCATTCTTCAGGTTTGAATCTATTTGCCACAAATTTTAAGTGTGTATTCCCTTGGGTGATAGGGTTCAGAGAGGAAGAAGTGTTAATTCCTGACATTCAGAGGTCCCAGCCCAAGAAATGAGAGATCTAGGCTAAGAGATTATGACAACACAATGTGATAAGAGCTGTGATAGCGGCATGTTCTGTGCCCTTTAGGAATGAGAATCATTCATTACATTGGGGAGTAAAAGTAGAGCTACACTTCCCAAGGGATATGACATTCAATTAGGAATGAAAAACACATTAAGAAGATAATGAAAAAATAAGGATGCATAAGTAGAAGGACCAGCCAAAAATATATACAAATTTTTAAAAAGGGAATTCAGGTTATTTATGGGGACACTAGAGAGCATACATGGCAGGAAATAAGATAGGTCTTATAAGTAGGGACTAGATTATAAAGAGATTTTAATGTTAGGCTAAGGGCTTGAACCCAGTCCCAAAGACTATTCCTAGGCATATGTGGCTCTTTAAATATGTCAATTGAGACTAAACAAAATTTAAAATTCAGTTCCTCACTTCTAGTATCTATACTTCCATGTCCTATATGCACATGTGCTGGTGGGTGCCATACTGGACAGAAGAGATAATAATTCCAGCATCACAGAGAATTCTATGGACAATACTTTTGCATAGGACACAGGGTAACTAACGGCTTTCAAAGGTAAAGATCGTAGATATTTGTAGGCATTGTGTGGAATGGATTTCAGGGAAAACAGGGAGGAGATTCTAGTAAGAGATAACGAAGACAGGCATTGTGGTACACAGTTGTCACTATACAAGAGAAAAACCAAGACTGTCTGGGGGCTCACCAAGTATCAAGAGACCGGAAGTTGTGTTCACCACAGTTATCAGGTAGACGTTCATGGAAATAAATCAGCATCTTGTGTTGTCACAAGCACAGCGGAGCCCTCGAGCCTCTCCCCTGGCTCCAGGCACATGGGCAAACTCCCCGGAGCCAATGAGATCTCCGAAGGCTCCCTGCCCCTGCTTGCCTCTGTTTTGTCATGCCACTGGGTCTTACACAAATGAATATCTTGTTTGGCCCTTTCTCCACCCTTAGCGACCAAAGTTTGGCACAGGACTTTATGGCCGGCCCACAAATCTGTTTTGCTCCAAGGGTCTGGGTCCCATGGTTATAGCATAATAATGGATGCCACTGAAAGACAGTGGTAGATTGGATGATGAGATGTGACTCTCTGTCTCCTCCCTCTCTGATTAGGATCTCTGCCGAAGGTAAACAAATGACTTCCATTGGGTGGAAAGGAGGAAAGGCTGTTTTTCCAAGGCAGGGGAAGTTGCTAAGGACACAGATGTGATGGAATGTAGACTGTTCCTCAGTGGAATGACTGCATGTCCTCGGAGCAGTAATGTGCTGCAGGGAACTCATTCACCTCAGAAAAGAAGGCCTTCATATAGACTGTTAAGTACCTTGTCCACCCCATGTAGCTAAAATTTCTTCTGGGAGGCATGCACTTGGCATCTGGTCCTCTCTTCTCAAGTTCCAAAGAAAAGCAAGGTACAAGCTCCCCAAATCCCAGTCTGGAAAAGCCTCGAGTTTATTTGGGCTTGCTAATAATGGATGAGAGAGTTACTTACAGAGAAGTGAGGGGGTCAGGGGCTCACCTACTAAAGCTATACAACAAATTCCTACGGTGGCCCTGTGACCTCTGGCTGCTGCCCAAGATGGCAAAGGTGGAAGCCTCTCTCCCCAGCTTCCTCTATTTACATCCCATGTACAACTCAGGCCCATGGTTGGTTGAAAGGCAGGTCCAGCTCCCTCCACTCCTCCCTTCCTGCGGAACATCAGCAGTCAAGTTCATTTGTGATGTGCTGAGCAAGAGAGTGAATCTAAACTTGGGAAGAAGGCGTCAGACTACAGTTTGTGAGTAAAATTTGCTAGGCAAGGACAAATATAGCCTCCCACTCAGGCTTCAGGTATTACAGGATTGGCAGATCTTGGTGTCATGTTTCTCACAAGGCTTTCCCTACCTGATGAGAAGCAGGGAACATCCCAAAAGAGAAATGCAAGAGAGAAGGAAGGAAACTCTCAAATGGTAAAGCTCTAAATTTCTGAACCTTTCTTAATCCTTTCAGGTCTGATTCAAGCACCATCGGCTTGGTGAAAACTTCAAATCCCCAATCTTGTTCAAATAGATTCTTTACGCAGACCTGTTTAGTACCACACCAACCATGATGTGAGGATGATGGTTTCTGTATTCTTTACGTAATGAGCATTTTAAAGCAGAATTTGTCCTTATCTCCAGGTTGCATCTGAAGAATCATGTTAAGAATCTAGGGAAAGCACAGCAGGGAGTGGTGGCACACACCTTTAATGCAGCATTCTGGAGTCAGAAGCACAGGCAGGCAGAGCTCTGTGAGATTGAAGTCAGCCTCGTCTTCATAGCAAATTCCAGGCCAGCTGGGGCATCAGAGAGACCCTTTCTCAAAACAACAACAGCAACAAAAAACAAAAAAACAGAAACAAAACAAATAAAATCTAACAAGAATACAGGTAAAGGAGTATCCATTTATTATAAATGCTTTCATTTTCCATTCATTTATGCATTAATTCATCATTCATACATTCATTCTATTATTGCACAAATGTCCATAAAGTGTCTGTTGATGGTCAAGGAATGTGCAGTAGATGCAAAGTAAGGAATTTGGAAACTGGGAGAGGAGGTCAAGCTTGGAGTAAACAATGACAATCCATCCAGAAGTGGCTCAGTTACAGGGATATACAAATAGAAGTGAAGGAATTCAGATATCTATATCCAGATAGATAGATAGATAGATAGATAGATAGATAGATAGATAGATAGATAGATAAATAGATAGATAGGAACACTCTGTCTGTGAGCTGAATATCATGGATTCCAGACTTCAAATCCTGGCTTTGTAAGCAGTAGGTGGATGCCTTGGGTAGTTTATCATGTAGATTCTCAATGTTCTTATCTACAAAATAGGTGTAGTTACGGGAGGAAATGTAAAATATTAATAAGGGCTTGCAATGTCTGGAATAAAGCATGTGTTTAATCAGTGCTGCTTTTTTAAAGAGGGATGTTATCTTCCCCTTTTCATTAGCATATGCTAAACAAAGGAGGGTTTAGACAGGACATTTCCATACCTACTCACAAACTGTGATCATACACATCTCCTTTCTAATCCTTCCATTTCCCCTTTCACATTCCTAGTGCTCCCACTTTTACGTCTTTTTTTTTATTTCTCTACATTTAGCATACAAGAAAACATGTGATACTTGTCTTTGTGAGACTTTTTATTTCACCTAGTATGAATATCCAGTTCTATCCATTTTCCTCAAAATGATAGAATTCCATTCTTCTTTATAGCTGAATAGTATTCCATTGTGTATAGATACGCTGTGTTTTCTTTATCCACTCACTGGTTGATAGGCACTATAATAAGCAGACTTTGATTGCTTTCAGTATACACCAAACGATTGTATGGGTGGATCACATGGAAGTTCCATGCTATTTGGGGGTCATCATATTTGTCAAGCTCAGTGATCAGGATCGTTTGCCCCTCTCTGCCTGGGCATACAAGCCAAGTGTGTTCAAGACCTTATGGCCAAAGCAATGTACTCAGAAGTCCTGATAAGTGTTTTAGATGAGCCTGCCTTTGGCTGAGCACCTGTCTAATTACACATTCTCCTCCATTTATGTTTTCAAAAGATCAAATAATATGAATCTGACTGCATTTTTATTTTCTATGAGATAGGAAAATATCAACACCCAAAGAGGGAAACACGTTTTGGAGAATGGACCCCCTTGGTGAGCTCTTTTTCTAAGCTTTTACTGCATATTTATTGACACACAAAACTCTAAAGGAGCCATAGACATTTACTGAGGACAGTATGACAATACTGCTTATGGACCACGTACACCCACAACATGATCATAATTACTACTGTCATTGTTAACTGGTAGGGAGTTGGTGTCATCCCGATTGCAGAAGGTAGTTATTGATGTTTAGAGTGTCAGTCAAAACAGGAAAGAGATGCTTAAGCAGTACTGTAAGCTTTTCAACTATAGTGTGAAGGAGGGACTGTCTGGCTTATATGCTCATTGGTTCCTCCCTTCCTTCAGGAAAAGAACCCAGAGGTGGCCACATCCGTTCCGATACCTCATAAAGGAAGAGCAGAGATACTGGGGAGAGGAGGGAGATAAGATGTCTCTCTAGCCCCTGTTTCTGCAGAATTTCTTGCTCCATATTGACTGAGAACAAATAACCCAGGTGATTAATAGTCTCTATCCTTAAAAAGAAAAATAGTTTGATTTCTAAACTATGACTAGGAAAAATTCAACTTTTCTCAGATACACCTGGGAATAACCAGTCCTGAAAGTGTTTTTTCAAAGTGAAGGAGAGCTGGGCATGGTGTCGTACACCTTTAGTCCCAGCACTTCAGAGGCAGTGGCAGATGGATTTCTGTGAGATCAAGGCCAGCCTGGTCTACACAGTGAATTCCAGATCAACTGGGGCTACAGGGAGACTATAAATAAATTTTTAAAATTATAAATAATAAATAAAGTAAAAGGGATTTAAAACATTTTTTTTATTTTATTTTTGTATGTGTATGAGTGTACTGTCTGCATGTAGGTTTGTGCACTTGTGTCGTGCAATGCCTCGGAGGTCTGAAGAGGGTGTTGGATTCCCCTGGAACTGGAGTTCTCCTGGAACTGGAGTTACAGACGGTTCTTAGCCGCCATGTGGGTGCTGGGGATTGAACCCGAGTCCTCTGCAAGAGCAGTCGGTGCTCTTAACTGCTAGGCCATCTCTCCAGCCCTCGTAAAAGGGATTTTTTAATGGAGTTTCCTTATTTCAGAACAATGGTGGTTCTTTATATTTCTGTCATGAAACCAGAAACCACTTTTGAATAATATATTGAAGAAATCAATGGCTGCAGCCTTTGGCCTTTGTTAGCCCAGATCCTTTTAATCTTAAGCCACAGAAACCAGTATCTAAAGAGCTTACGAGTAGACGAGTATCTTGTGCTTATAAACATGAGGCAGAGATGGCAGGAAGAACCACTTGTATGAGTTGCCGTTCTCTGTGTCTTCTCATATTCTCTGATGTATTGATCTGGACTTGACTAGATTGCAGAATGCTCTAGAGGCCCTGTGACTAAATCTGTATCTTTGAAAAAAAAAAAAAAACAGATGAAAACTCAGTACTCCATTTCTGGGGTATTTCCAGTCAGGGTCTCAGCATAACTGGTATCTTTCCTTTAAGCTGGTGTTCCACTCTCTCAAACCGTCCTGCCACGATTTCTACTCTCTGTCCCGGTACTTTTCCTGTGCAGAACTCCATTCTCTTCAAGGTAGCTGAACTCACCTCCTGATATACCTGTTGGAGTTCTTTTATTATCTCAGTTTGACCAGTCTCTTTTCTTAAATCTATTCTTTCAGTCACAGCGGTGTGCATCAGAATATGCCCAGAGAAGTTCAATAGTTTCTGTATCATCACCTTTCTGGTTTGATCTGATCAACTGAATTATTGAGCACCTTCTGAGTACAGGAACTCTGTCAGCTTCTGAAGAAATAACCTGAGCACGAGACTGTCACTGCTCTCAACTCTGCTACAGATAAATTTTTTTAAATACCTGTTTGGAAATAAAACAGATACATACAAAATATAAGACAGAAAATGGTCAGGTGTTCAAGGAACTTGGAGATTTGGAATAAACAAAATATTGTTGCTGTTCTCAAGAAGTTCTGGGACTATAAAGAACATAAAATTATGATTAATAACATAAATTACTAACTTAATAATTTATAATAATAGCACATTGATATTTTATGCATTTGCAACATTATATATGCCATTTTATATAATATTTGGGAGGGAGTTAAGATAAGACAAGGTCTTTCCATGTGGACATGGCTGGCTTTGATCTTGTCTCCTGACCCATGTTCACTTCCCAGCACCTACATGGTAGCTTACAACCATCCATAACTCCAGTTCCAGGGGATCTGAAGCCCTTGTCTGGCCTCTGAAAGCACTGCATACAAGTTGTGCAGTTACATACATGCAAAGCACTTATGCACAGAAAGTAAAAATAAATAGATAAAAGTTAAAACATTTCTCATAATGCAATTTTTGGTGATTGAGGATAGAACTATGTTATACATTATGACTATATTTACCATATTATATTGTTAATATTTATATTACTTTTAATTTATATAAATCCATGAGTACATAAAATGTATGCCATATTAAGTCCTGTTCTAGCAAAATGGGAAGAAGTTTTCCCTGGGGACAGGGAGGGCTGTTACTTTCAAACATTCAACCAACTTTGCCGGGCGTGGTGGTGCACGCCTTTAATCCCAGCATTTTGGGAGGCAGAAATAGGTGGATCTCTGTGGGTTCAAGGCCCGCCTGGTCTACAGAGCCAGCTCCAGGACACCTGATACTAAAAGGGAGACCCTGTCTCAAAAATACCAAAAAAAAAGTGTAAAACCAAAAAGAAAAATAAAACAAACATTCAACCAACCTTACCCTTCCACTACCTCAATTCCCTTCCACCTCAATCCCTTGTTCCCCTAAGCCTTAATCTGCTGTTTGTTCAGTGAAGAGACTAGAAGGAACGAAAAGCCATTCTGGAGTGGGTTGCTAGCATGTCTTGTGACAATCTCAGAGTGCCAGTTGTGCATGTTTTCTCAAACTTGCTTCTCCAGGGGTCAAATCCATGTGATAGCAGCCTCCATCCTGGAGAGAGAGGAGCAGAAGAGAGACCTAGGTCACTCCCTGTCAAAGCAGGGATCCCCATTAGGGTCACATAGCTGGTGGGTCTGCAGTAGACTTTTGGCCTGAATTTCACATTCCCCAGGATTTCAGTATCTTGGGGCTGGGCATGTTTCCGAGACCCTATCAGCCCAACATTTTCTGGTATTTTTTTCATTTCCCCAGGGAAGAATAGTTTAACAGCTTCTTTAAAACATGTTCTAGTTTCTCAACATTATTTAGAGCAGGCCATTGGTTCTTCCTAAGTAATTAAAGATAGGACAATTTTTGTTGTTCTGTTGAATTCTCCCTTGATTTGTTATTATTTTTCATTTTTGACCCAGCCACTCAATGCAAGTAGACTTCCCTACTAGTAGCCAATAAGAGGATCAGACAGGCCTCATATGTTTCCAAACACCTCCAGTCATATAACCCCATCTACAATTGAGAGCTGTTGGGTGAGGTTAGCACAATTGGTCTTAGTTGGACATGGATCATGAATTCATTCATTTAAATCCTAATGTGTGTCTTTAATTCTCTTGTGTTTTAAAAGCTATAGGGAAGAGAAGACAGCTATAGAGATCTTACTCCAAGAAGAAGAAAAGATGAACATAAATGCAATGATATTTGCTCCATTGTTTACGCATTCATTCACTTAAGTCCTAAATGCAATGATATTTGCTCCATTCTTTACACATTCATTCACTTAAGTCCTAAATACCTGTTAACTTTGTTTTAGAGCCTTTGAGTCAGACACTGTCCCCATATACAAGGCAGAATGGGATGCAACTGTCAAGCAGCTCAGAGGGAAAAGTGATTCTTTCCAAAAGGAGATCTGGAAGACTTCTGGAAAGAACCTTCCAAGACTCATGGCAGCACTTGGATTTGAATAGTTGGATACAAATAAGTCTTAGAAAATTCCAGATAGAGGAAGATGATGGGTGAGATGGCAGGCAATTTGCTGTGCATAGAGTGTTAAGTGAGTGGGTAGGAAGGATGGTAGAAGTGGAAATCAAAGGTATTGTCCTGGTTAGTCCTGACTGTCAACGTGACAGGATCTCCAATCACCTAAGAGACAAACTTCTAGATATGTCTCTGAAGAAATTTCTAGACTGAGATAGTAGATGTGGGATGGCTCAGTCTAAATTCATGTGGCATTATTCCATAGGCTGAGGTTCTGGACTGAATAAAAAGGAGAAAGCAAATGAAATAATAGCATTCACCTGTCTCTGTTTTTTTTTGTTGTTGTTGTTTTTTTTTTTTTTTTTTTTTTTTTTTTTTTTTTTTGTTGTTTTTTTTTTGGCTTTTCGAGACAATTTCTAAGCTTCTTACTATCCAGGTGTCAACCCTTATCTGGACAATCTTTTTCAGATGACCCCATCCACGTATCATTTGGCAGCCACTGTCTAAGTGGATTGTCTGACTGCAGCGTGTACACAGTTATTTCAATCCATTTCTATTTTACATATTAATACATACGTCCTTTGGTTGTCTGACCATACTGACCACTTTTCAGTTCCTTCCTGATCTAGTGCCTTGGTCCCCTCTCCCCCCACACCTGTAATACATTTCCCACCTTCATCCCCTGACACCTCATCTCCCCAACTTCCTTTGGTTAAAGTCCCTGCTAGATGTCAGTCCAGTGATCATTTCTCAGAAAGCCAGGTTCCTCTCACCAATACGTTCAGTACTGTGCCCTGTAGCCCCAGCTGGCCTGGAACTCACTTTGTAGACCAGGCTGGCCTTGAACTCACAAAGATCCGCCTGCCTCTGCCTCCCAAGTGCTAGGATTAAAGGCGTGCGCCACCATGCCCGGCTCTGTCTCTGTTTTTTTAAATAAAAAAAATATTAATTTTAGTTTTATGTGTATGAGTGTTTGTCTGCATGTATGTATGTGCACCACATGTGCACCACCTGTGAGCATGTATGTATGTGCACCACCTGTGTCCATGTATGTATGTGTACCACATGTGTGCAGTGCCCATGAAGGCCAGAAGAGAATGCTACATTTCCCAGAACTTGAATTAAAGGTGGTAATGAGCCATTCCATAGGGGTGGTGAGAAATGAACCCAGGTCCTCTGCAAAAGCAGCAAGTAATCTCAACATTGAAGAATTTCCCCAGCTTCTCTCTCTGCTTCTTAGTTGTGGACACAGACCCATAATTTTCCTGCTGACATGCCTTCCCATAATGGACTGCATCCTCTTGAACTGTGAGACAAAATAAACCCTTCTCCCTCAAGCAGCTATTGTTAAGCATCTGGTCACGCCATTACGCACGACTGAGTGGGAGGCTGCTTCCATTCTCTTGACCACTGAAGTGATTTCCAAGGCTATATTTGCACTGCTGCTGCCACATACTTGAAGGTATTTCTTGGGCTTCTTTTCCTCTTCTGGATCTTCTATATGCACACAGGCACACATGCACACACACACACACACGCACACACACATACACGCAGGCACACAAACAGGCACACACACACACACACACACACACACACACACACACACACACAAGCACACACACACCTTCTTTCTCTTTTCCAAGAAAACTTCCTTTCTCTATTCATTCTTCTTTTTTTTTTAATATTCATTCTTCTAATACCCAGTCTCTAATTCAAGGAAACATGGTGATTTTTCAGTCTGATTTTATGCAGCCACTGCTGTGATGTGTGTGAACTGAAGTGAATGGCTGAACCAAACAGGTCCATTCCGGCCCACCACACCCTCAGCACTTTTAGAAACTTCTCCCAACCTCCTCAGTTGAAGCACCTTTGCGTGGCTCTTGAGGCACTCCATGTGGCTTCCACATTCTTCCTCAGTCTCATCTTCTTCAGCTGCCCCTCCTGGGCTTGGGTCCAGCCATCATGGTCCGGGCCACATTCTTTCACTTTGCCCTGCCCAACTCTCCTGATTCTCACCACTACCCTTTGGCCCTTTAGCTTTTAATTCACACATACCGCCCTTTCTGGATACCCTCCCGATCCCCCAACCTCCAGGCGCTGTCACTTAGCTACCACCTCCCACCATTTCTAAGCTTCTTACTATCCAGGTGTCAACCCT
Organism: Rhizomys pruinosus; assembly: GCA_009823505.1. NCBI lineage: Eukaryota > Metazoa > Chordata > Mammalia > Rodentia > Spalacidae > Rhizomys > Rhizomys pruinosus. The sequence goes on along the minus strand of VZQC01004642.1, from coordinate 1,608,940 downwards.
TATCCGGACGATCTTTTTCAGATGACCCCATCCATGTATCATTTGGCAGCCACTGTCTAAGTGGATCGTCTGACTGCAGCATGTACACAGTTGTTTCAATCCATTTCTATTTTACATATTAACACATACTTCCTTTGGTCGTCTGACCATACTGACCACTTTTCAGTTCCATCCTGATCTAGTGCCTTGGTCCCCTCTTCCCCCACGCCTGTAATACAGTTCCTACCATCGTCCCCTGACACCTCATCTCCCCAGCTTCCTTTGGTTAAAATCCCTGCTAGATGTCAGTCCAGTGATCATTTCTCAGAAAGCCAGGTTCCTCTGACCAATACATTCAGTACTGTGCACTTTGTCTCACTGTACAGTATCTGCTCCTTTACAGNGCCAATGAGATCTCCGAAGGCTCCCTGCCCCTGCCTTGCCTCTGTTTTGTCATGCCACTGGGTCTTACACAAATGAATATCTTGTTTGGCCCTTTCTCCACCCTTAGCGACCAAAGTTTGGCACAGGACTTTATGGCCGGCCCACAAATCTGTTTTGCTCCAAGGGTCTGGGTCCCATGGTTATAGCATAATAATGGATGCCACTGAAAGACAGTGGTAGATTGGATGATGAGATGTGACTCTCTGTCTCCTCCCTCTCTGATTAGGATCTCTGCCGAAGGTAAACAAATGACTTTCCATTGGGTGGAAAGGAGGAAAGGCTGTTTTTCCAAGACAGGGGAAGTTGCTAAGGACACAGATGTGATGGAATGTAGACTGTTCCTCATGGAATGACTGCATGTCCTCGGAGCAGTAATGTGCTGCAGGGAACTCATTCACCTCAGAAAAGAAGGCCTTCATATAGACTGTTAAGTACCTTGTCCACCCCATGTGCTAAAATTTCTTCTGGGAGGCATGCACTTGGCATCTGGTCCTCTCTTCTCAAGTTCCAAAGAAAAGCAAGGTACAAGCTCCCCAAATCCCAGTCTGGAAAAGCCTCGAGTTTATTTGGGCTTGCTAATAATGGATGAGAGAGTTACTTACAGAGAAGTGAGGGGGTCAGGGGCTCACCTACTAAAGCTATACAACAAATTCCTACGGTGGCCCTGTGACCTCTGGCTGCTGCCCAAGATGGCAAAGGTGGAAGCCTCTCTCCCCAGCTTCCTCTATTTACATCCCATGTACAACTCAGGCCCATGGTTGGTTGAAAGGCAGGTCCAGCTCCCTCCACTCCTCCCTTCCTGCGGAACATCAGCAGTCAAGTTCATTTGTGATGTGCTGAGCAAGAGAGTGAATCTAAACTTGGGAAGAAGGCGTCAGACTACAGTTTGTGAGTAAAATTTGCTAGGCAAGGACAAATACAGCCTCCCAGCTCAGGCTTCAGGTATTACAGGATTGGCAGATCTTGGTGTCATGTTTCTCACAAGGCTTTCCCTACCTGATGAGAAGCAGGGAACATCCCAAAAGAGAAATGCAAGAGAGAAGGAAGGAAACTCTCAAATGGTAAAGCTCTAAATTTCTGAACCTTTCTTAATCCTTTCAGGTCTGATTCAAGCACCATCGGCTTGGTGAAAACTTCAAATCCCCAATCTTGTTCAAATAGATTCTTTACGCAGACCTGTTTAGTACCACACCAACCATGATGTGAGGATGATGGTTTCTGTATTCTTTACGTAATGAGAATTTTAAAGCAGAATTTCGGGGCTGGAGGATGGCCTAGCGGTTAAGAGCGCACGACAGCCTTGAAGGAGTCAGGTTCGATCGCCAGCACACATGGCGGCTGAGAACGTCTGTGACTCCAGTCCCAGGAGAACTCCAGTCAGAATCAGACCCTCTTCTGATCGCGCATCGCACGACACTGGGCAGACCTCATGCAACAATACATTCATCAATAAAAAAAAAAAAAAAAAATTAAAAAAAAAAAGCAAATTGTCCTTATTCCAGGTTCATCTGATCAGAGATCTAGGAAACACACAGGGTTGCACACACTTAATGCAGCATTCGGAGTCAAAGCACAGGCAGGCAGAGCTCTGTGAGATTGAAGTCAGCTCGTCTTATACAAATTCCGGCAGCTGGGAAGGAACCTTAAAACAACAAGCAACAAAAAAACAAAAAAACAGAAACAAAACAATAAAATCAACAAGAATACAGGTAAAAGTATCATTTATTATAAATGCTTTCATTTTCCATTCATTTATGCATTAATTCATCATTCATACATTCATTCTATTATTGCACAAATGTCCATAAAGTGTCTGTTGATGGTCAAGGAATGTGCAGTAGATGCAAAGTAAGGAATTTGGAAACTGGGAGAGGAGGTCAAGCTTGGAGTAAACAATGACAATCCATCCAGAAGTGGCTCAGTTACAGGGATATACAAATAGAAGTGAAGGAATTCAGATATCATATCCAGATAGATAGATAGAAGATAGATAGATAGATAATAGATAGATAGATAAATAGATAGATAGGAAACACTCTGTCTGTGAGCTGAATATCATGGATTCCAGACTTCAAATCCTGGCTTTGTAAGCAGTAGGTGGATGCCTTGGGTAGTTTATCATGTAGATTCTCAATGTTCTTATCTACAAAATAGGTGTAGTTATGGGAGGAAATGTAAAATATTAATAAGGGCTTGCAATGTCTGGAATAAAGCATGTGTTTAATCAGTGCTGCTTTTTTAAAGAGGGATGTTATCTTCCCCTTTTCATTAGCATATGCTAACAAAGGAGGGTTTAGACAGGACATTTCCATACCTACTCACAAACTGTGATCATACACATCTCCTTTCTAATCCTTCCATTTCCCCTTTCACATTCCTAGTGCTCCCACTTTTACGTCTTTTTTTTATTTTCTCACATTAGCATACAAGAAAACATGTGATACTTGTCTTTGTGAGACTTTATTCTCACCTAGTATGAATATCCAGTTCTATCCATTTTTCCCATCAAATGATAGAATTCCATTCTTCTTTATAGCTGAATAGGTATTCCATTGTGTATAGAGATACGCTGTGTTTTCTTTATCCACTCACTGGTTGATAGGCACTATAATAAGCAGACTTTGATTGCTTTCAGTATACACCAAACGATTGTATGGGTGGATCACATGGAAGTTCCATGCTATTTGGGGGTCATCATATTTGTCAAGCTCAGTGATCAGGATCGTTTGCCCCTCTCTGCCTGGGCATACAAGCCAAGTGTGTTCAAGACCTTATGGCCAAAGCAATGTACTCAGAAGTCCTGATAAGTGTTTTAGATGAGCCTGCCTTTGGCTGAGCACCTGTCTAATTACACATTCTCCTCCATTTATGTTTTCAAAAGATCAAATAATATGATTCTGACTGCATTTTTATTTTCTATGAGATAGGAAAATATCAACACCCAAAGAGGGAAACACGTTTTGGAGAATGGACCCCCTTGGTGAGCTCTTTTTCTAAGCTTTTACTGCATATTTATTGACACACAAAACTCTAAAGGAGCCATAGACATTTACTGAGGACAGTATGACAATACTGCTTATGGACCACGTACACCCACATCATGATCATAATTACTACTGTCATTGTTAACTGGTAGGGAGTTGGTGTCATCCCGATTGCAGAAGGTAGTTATTGATGTTTAGAGTGTCAGTCAAAACAGGAAAGAGATGCTTAAGCAGTACTGTAAGCTTTTCAACTATAGTGTGAAGGAGGGACTGTCTGGCTTATATGCTCATTGGTTCCTCCCTTCCTTCAGGAAAAGAACCCAGAGGTGGCCACATCCGTTCCGATACCTCATAAAGGAAGAGCAGAGATACTGGGGAGAGGAGGGAGATAAGATGTCTCTCTAGCCCCTGTTTCTGCAGAATTTCTTGCTCCATATTGACTGAGAACAAATAACCCAGGTGATTAATAGTCTCTATCCTTAAAAAGAAAAATAGTTTGATTTCTAAACTATGACAGGAAAAATTCAACTTTTCTCAGATACACTGGGAATAACCAGTCCTGAAAGTGTTTTTTCAAAGTGAAGGAGAGCTGGGCATGGTGTCGTACACCTTTATCCCAGCACTTCAAGGCAGTGGCAGATGGATTTCTGTGAGATCAAGGCCAGCCTGGTTCTACACAGTGAATTCCAGATCAACTGGGGCACAGGGAACTATAAATAAATTTTTAAAATTATAAATAATAAATAAAGTAAAAGGGATTTTTAAAACATTTTTTTATTTTATTTTTGTATGTGTATGAGTGTACGTTGCAGGTAGGTTTGTGCACTTGTGTCGTGCAATGCCGGAGGGTTGAAGAGGGTGTGGATTCCCCTGGACTGGAGTTCTCCTGGAACGGGAGTTACAGACGGTTCTTAGCCGCCATGTGGGTGTCTGGGGATTGAACCTGGTCCTCTCGCAAGAGCAGTCGGTGCCTTAACTGCTAGGCCATCTCTCCAGCCCTCGTAAAAGGGATTTTTTAATGGAGTTTCCTTATTTCAGAACAATGGGTGGTTCTTTATATTTCTGTCAGAAACCAGAAACCACTTTTGAATAATATATGAAGAAATCAATGGCTGCGGCCTTTGGCCTTTGTTAGCCCAGATCCTTTTAATCTTAAGCCACAGAAACCAGTATCTAAAGAGCTTAGAGTAGACGAGTATCTTGTGCTTATAAACATGAGGCAGAGATGGCAGGAAGAACCACTTGTATGAGTTGCTGTTCTCTGTGTCTTCTCATATTCTCTGATGTTTGATCTGGACTTGACTAGATTGCGTAGAATGCTCTAGAAGCCCTGTGACTAAATCTGTATCTTTGAAAAAAAAAAAAAAAAAAAAACGATAAAACTCAGTACTCCATTTCTGGGGTATTCCAGTCAGGGTCTCAGCATAACTGGTATCTTTCCTTTAAGCGGGTGTTCCACTTCTCTCAACCGTCCTGCCACGATTTCTACTCTCTGTCCCGGTACTTTTCCTGTGCAGAACTCCTTCTCTTAACAGGTAGCTGAACTCACCTCCTGATATACCTGTTGGAGTTCTTTTATTATCTCAGTTTGACCAGTCTCTTTTCTTAAATCTATTCTTTCAGTCACAGCGGTGTGCATCAGAATATGCCCAGAGAAGTTCAATAGTTTCTGTATCATCACCTTTCTGGTTTGATCTGATCAACTGAATTATTGAGCACCTTCTGAGTACAGGAACTCTGTCAGCTTCTGAAGAAATAACCTGAGCAGAGACTGTCACTGCTCTCAACTCTGCTACAGATAAATTTTTTTAAATACCTGTTGGAAATAAAACAGATACATACAAAATATAAGACAGAAAATGGTCAGGTGTTCAAGGAACTTGGAGATTTGGAATAACAAAATATTGTTGCTGTTCTCAAGAAGTTCTGGGACTATAAAGAACAAAAATTATGATTAATAACATAAATTACTAACTTAATAATTTATAATAATAGCACATTGATATTTTATGCATTTGCAACATTATATATGCCATTTTATATAATATTTGGGAGGGAGTTAAGATAAGACAAGGTCTTTCCATGTGGACATGGCTGGCTTTGATCTTGTCTCCTGACCCATGTTCACTTCCCAGCACCACATGGTAGCTTACACCATCCATAACTCCAGTTCCAGGGGATCTGAAGCCCTTGTCTGGCCTCTGAAAGCACTGCATACAAGTTGTGCAGTTACATACATGCAAAGCACTTAGGCACAGAAAGTAAAAATAAATAGATAAAAGTTAAAAACATTTCTCATAATGCAATTTTTGGTGATTGAGGATAGAACTATGTTATACATTATGACTATATTTACCATATTATATTGTTAATATTTATATTACTTTAATTTATATAAATCCATGAGTACATAAAATGTATGCCATATTAAGTCCTGTTCTAGCAAAATGGGAAGAAGTTTTCCCTGGGGACAGGGAGGGCTGTTACTTTCAAACTTCAACCAACTGCCGGGCGTGGTGGGCATGCCTTTAATCCCAGCATTTTGGGAGGCAGAAATAGGTGGACTTGTGGGTTCAGGCCCCCTGGTCTACAGAGCCAGCTCCAGGACACCTGATACTAAAAGGGAGACCCTGTCTCAAAAATACCAAAAAAAAGTGTAAACCAAAAAGAAAAATAAACAAACATTCAACCAACCTTACCCTTCCACTACCTCAATTCCCTTCCACCTCAATCCCTTGTTCCCCTAAGCCTTAATCTGCTGTTTGTTCAGTGAAGAGACTAGAAGGAAGAAAAGCCATTCTGGAGTGGGTTGCTAGCATGTCTTGTGACAATCTCAGAGTGCCAGTTGTGCATGTTTTCTCAAACTTGCTTCTCCAGGGGTCAAATCCATGTGTAGCAGCCTCCATCCTGGAGAGAGAGGAGCAGAAGAGAGACCTAGGTCACTCCCTGTCAAAGCAGGGATCCCCATTAGGGTCACATAGCTGGTGGGTCTGCAGTAGACTTTTGGCCTGAATTTCACATTCCCCAGGATTTCAGTATCTTGGGGCTGGGCATGTTTCCGAGACCCTATCAGCCCAACATTTTCTGGTATTTTTTTCATTTCCCCAGGGAAGAATAGTTTAACAGCTTCTTTAAAACATGTTCTAGTTTCTCAACATTATTTAGAGCAGGCCATTGGTTCTTCCTAAGTAATTAAAGATAGGACAATTTTTGTTGTTCTGTTGAATTCTCCCTTGATTTGTTATTATTTTTCATTTTTGACCCAGCCACTCAATGCAAGTAGACTTCCCTACTAGTAGCAATAAGAGGATCAGACAGGCCTCATATGTTTCCAAACACCTCCAGTCATATAACCCCATCTACAATTGAGAGCTGTTGGGTGAGGTTAGCACAATTGGTCTTAGTTGGACATGGATCATGAATTCATTCATTTAAATCCTAATGTGTGTCTTTAATTCTCTTGTGTTTTAAAAGCTATAGGGAAGAGAAGACAGCTATAGAGATCTTACTCCAAGAAGAAGAAAAGATGAGACATAAATGCAATGATATTTGCTCCATTGTTTACGCATTCATTCACTTAAGTCCTAAATGCAATGATATTTGCTCCATTCTTTACACATTCATTCACTTAAGTCCTAAATACCTGTTAACTTTGTTTTAGAGCCTTTGAGTCAGACACTGTCCCCATATACAAGGCAGAATGGGATGCAACTGTCAAGCAGCTCAGAGGGAAAAGTGATTCTTTCCAAAAGGAGATCTGGAAGATTTCTGGAAAGAACCTTCCAAGACTCATGGCAGCACTTGGATTTGAATAGCTGGATACAAATAAGTCTTAGAAAATTCCAGATAGAGGAAGATGATGGGTGAGATGGCAGGCAATTTGCTGTGCATAGAGTGTTAAGTGAGTGGGTAGGAAGGACGGTGGAAGTGGAAATCAAAGGTATTGTCCTGGTTAGTCCTGACTGTCAACATGACAGGATCTCCAATCACCTAAGAGGCAAACTTCTAGATATGTCTCTGAAGAAATTTCTAGACTGAGATAGTAGATGTGGGATGGCTCAGTCTAAATTCATGTGGCATTATTCCATAGGCTGAGGTTCTGGACGAATAAAAAGGAGAAAGCAAATGAAATAATAGCATTCACCTGTCTCTGTTTTTTTTTTTGTTGTTGTTTGTTTTTGTTTTTTGTTTTTTTTTTTTTTTTTGGCTTTTCGAGACAATTTCTAAGCTTCTTACTATCCAGGTGTCAACCCTTATCTGGACAATCTTTTTCAGATGACCCCATCCACGTATCATTTGGCAGCCACTGTCTAAGTGGATTGTCTGACTGCAGCGTGTACACAGTTGTTTCAATCCATTTCTATTTTACATATTAATACATACGTCCTTTGGTTGTCTGACCATACTGACCACTTTTCAGTTCCTTCCTGATCTAGTGCCTTGGTCCCCTCTCCCCCCACACCTGTAATACATTTCCCACCTTCATCCCCTGACACCTCATCTCCCCAACTTCCTTTGGTTAAAGTCCCTGCTAGATGTCAGTCCAGTGATCATTTCTCAGAAAGCAGGTTCCTCTCACCAATACGTTCAGTACTGTGCCCTGTAGCCCCAGCTGGCCTGGAACTCACTTTGGTAGCCCAGGCTTGGCCTTGAACCACAAAGTCCGCCTGCCTCTGCCTCCCAAGTGCTAGGATTAAAGGCGTGCGCCACCACGCCCGGCTCTGTCTCTGTTTTTTTAAAAAAAAAATATTAATTTTAGTTTTATGTGTATGAGTGTTTGTCTGCATGTATGTATGTGCACCACATGTGCACCACCTGTGAGCATGTATGTATGTGCACCACCTGTGTCCATGTATGTATGTGTACCACATGTGTGCAGTGCCCATGAAGGCCAGAAGAGAATGCTACATTTCCCAGAACTTGAATTAAAGGTGGTAATGAGCCATTCCATAGGGGTGGTGAGAAATGAACCCAGGTCCTCTGCAAAAGCAGCAAGTACTCTCAACATTGAAGAATTTCCCCAGCTTCTCTCTCTGCTTCTTAGTTGTGGACACAGACCCTTAATTTTCCTGCTGACATGCCTTCCCATAATGGACTGCATCCTCTTGAACTGTGAGACAAAATAAACCCTTCTCCCTCAAGCAGCTATTGTTAAGCATCTGGTCACGCCATTACGCACGACTGAGTGGGAGGCTGCTTCCATTCTCTTGACCACTGAAGTGATTTCCAAGGCTATATTTGCACTGCTGCTGCCACATACTTGAAGGTATTTCTTGGGCTTCTTTTCCTCTTCTGGATCTTCTATATGCACACAGGCACACATGCACACACACACACACGCACACACACATACACGCAGGCACACAAACAGGCACACACACACACACACACACACACACACAAGCACACACACACCTTCTTTCTCTTTTCCAAGAAAACTTCCTTTCTCTATTCATTCTTCTTTTTTTTTAATATTCATTCTTCTAATACCCAGTCTCTAATTCAAGGAAACATGGTGATTTTTCAGTCTGATTTTATGCAGCCACTGCTGTGATGTGTGTGAACTGAAGTGAATGGCTGAACCAAACAGGTCCATTCCGGCCCACCACACCCTCAGCACTTTTAGAAACATATCCCAACCTCCTCAGTTGAAGCACCTTTGCGTGGCTCTTGAGGCACTCCATGTGGCTTCCACATTCTTCCTCAGTCTCATCTTCTTCAGCTGCCCCTCCTGGGTTTGGGTCCAGCCATCATGGTCCGGGCCACATTCTTTCACTTTGCCCTGCCCAACTCTCCTGATTCTCACCACTACCCTCTGGCCCTTTAGCTTTTAATTCACACGTACCTCCCTTTCTGGATACCCTCCCGATCCCCCAACCTCCAGGCGCTGTCACTTAGCTACCACCTCCCACAATTTCTAAGCTTCTTACTATCCAGGTGTCAACCCTTATCCGGACGATCTTTTTCAGATGACCCCATCCATGTATCATTTGGCAGCCACTGTCTAAGTGGATCGTCTGACTGCAGCATGTACACAGTTGTTTCAATCCATTTCTATTTTACATATTAACACATACTTCCTTTGGTCGTCTGACCATACTGACCACTTTTCAGTTCCATCCTGATCTAGTGCCTTGGTCCCCTCTTCCCCCACGCCTGTAATACAGTTCCTACCATCGTCCCCTGACACCTCATCTCCCCAGCTTCCTTTGGTTAAAATCCCTGCTAGATGTCAGTCCAGTGATCATTTCTCAGAAAGCCAGGTTCCTCTGACCAATACATTCAGTACTGTGCACTTTGTCTCACTGTACAGTATCTGCTCCTTTACAGTTACTTGGGTAATTTTTTTTTTGATTCCGTATATCTCTAATAAATAAACTGAAGAAGGCAACATGGCATATATTTTTCTCACTATTGTTATTTCAGCATCTAGTAAAACATTTGGCACATAGTTGTTTCTGGGACTCGGTGTGTATTTGTCACTAAACATATAAATAAATAGGTTAGCTGGGCGTGGTGGCACATGCCTTTAATCCTAACACTTGGGAGGCAGAGGCAGGTGGATATTTGTGAGTTCAAGGCCAGCCTGGTCTACAGAGTGAGTTCCAGGACAGCTGGGGCTACAGGGAGACCCTGTCTCAAAAAAGACCAAAAAAATAAATAAATAAATAAATAAATAAATAAATAAATAAATAGGTTAGCTTGACAAGCTGTGAAATCATATATCTTATAGCATGACCCCTGCCTGTAATAATTAATAAATGATAAGTAATATTCACTATAAAATCATTTTAATCCCAATGACCTCCATCTCTAATGATTAATACATAAGAAATATTAGCTAGAAAATATTTTAACTCCAACATAATCTTAGCCTAAAGTTCTTGTCAAGAAACAAAGGTATTTTTTTCCATCTAGAAATAAAAGGTGGAGGTTTAAAATAAATGTTGTTTTTCTTCCACATTGAGATTTTATTGCATGCATGAAACTGTACACACAGACTATGGTCCCAAAGGAGGCTATCAGTGACTTGTCAGGGATAAATTTTAAAGTGTGGTTTCTAATCAAATCATCTGTCTGGCTATCAGTTTCTTCCTATGAATTCTGTGGTAATTAAGATTCTGCCTGAGATATCTATTATTAAGAGCTTTTCTCATAATCCCCTTCACTCTCCTGGAAATAGTGTCTCTTAAACCACTATTCATCCACACTGATTTATTATTCTTAATGACCTGGGGCCACAATTATGATTCCATACTGATGACATGCTTTCTGGTAACTCTCTTACTTTGGAGACCACAGGATTCATTTACAATCCTTAAGATCAGGTCTTAGTTTTACATATTTCTGAACTTAGGAATAAAATGTAGTATTAACTTAAAAACAATTTTCGAGCTGCATATCCAAGGTCTAAGACTCTCCGCCAGTTTTTTTTTTTTTTTTAAGAATTCTAGGCTATAGGAAGAAATAAAAATTCAGGAAGGCAAACTCTAGGTCTCTTGCTTCCTTCTTGTCTACCGTCCGAGTCTCCTACTTTCCTTGGATATTTTCCTTGCAGCACTAGTCACATGATGTCCTGTCTTCTTTCAAGCAAAGTCCACAGATCTGCTTTCATTCCCACTGACTTGTTCGAACATCTGACTTATTCTGCCTTAGCACCCTAAATGTCTCCCTGGCTTCCACATAGACACATCCCACAAAGACTTCTCATAGATATGATTTCTAAAGACATTTCTTAGCCATAGCATAGTGGATGGGTCGTTATGGGATGGTAGACATCCACTGTATTGTAACAGACAAAAGGATTGGCCATTGTGGACAGACGCAGAGCACTGAGTGCTCTATTCAAGTCAGCCTACTGACAGCCAGTGAGCTTTCTGAACTGATCTTCCCACCTTGTTGTATGTCCCCCAAATATATCAATGATAAATCTTGGACACTTTCAAAGTCTTTATCAAGTTTCATGTCTTCTTCTGAGGGTTACCACCAACCATTCTCCTATCCAACACTCCCACACATCAGTTGGCTTCACATCCTTTTCATAACAACACTCTTCAGGTCTCTATGCTTCGCCAATGTCATTCTGTCTGCCTGTAGAAACTTCCACTTGCACACCCACCGCTGGAGAGCATGTCTACCTCCAAGCCTTGGGTCTCAGATCCCTCTCCTTCTTTTGTTCCCCATTCTTTCAATTTTGAGAGGTAGGGAATCCTTTCCATATGTTATCTTATCTTCCAATTCCACCTCTATTTAGTTTCTAAACTTCCATTAGTGACAATAAAAATGTGTATTGTCAAATTCAAGTGGAGAGGAAATCTGAAAGCTAAAATTAAGCTATCAGTATGAAACAGTGAAGCAAGAATGTTGGCCATGTAAAATGAATGTCTGAGAAATCACACTCAAGGCCAAAATCATACTTTAGACTATGAACAAACAGTCAATGCAAAGCAGACACTGAGAGACAGAAAACAAACACCCTGGAACACAGACAGTTATATAACGCTCTATTGGAATCTTGAAGACGGACAAAATCAACTCTGTTTAGGGGGATTGATAAAGGTCAGATTCCAAGGAGATGATACTGGTGATTGAAATTTGTATTTATTAATTTCAAAGGGAGGGAGGAGTAAGCCAAGCCCCAGTCATTGTGGTTGCTAACGGCTGAAGAGAGAGTCAGATAAGGCAATGGAAGAGGTATCCTAGTCATCTTCTCTGGAAATATTAGCACTACATTTTGCAATTTTGGCAACCATTTGCAATCTTTCAGCAAATCATGTGGAGATAACAATAACATTGTCTATGTCTTTTCTTCAAGTTGATCCATATTTATGCATACTTAAGCTCATGGATTCAGGAAAATTTGAAAACACTGATCCCCAAATCATAATGAGGAACCTATTGGGTCATTCTGTTTTGATGATAGTATCCACTATTTACACAAAGATTTCACATTATAAAAGTAACATCTGGAACACTCAACATATTTGTAAGTGTCCTCCATGCATTATCTTATTTAATCTTTATAAGAATTACAGGGCTAAGTCCTTCTATTATCCACATTTTACAGATAATCAAACTGAGACATGGAGAAGATACAGAACTCAGCCAAACCCATGTGGTACAAATCTTTAGAATCAGGCAAGATGACTCGTCAGCACAAGCTGTAATCTCTCAAACACTTCTGAAGAGTGGACTGATTTTATGTGGAGGGGTCTTTGGAGAGCACTGTTCCAATGCTAAGCTCCTTTTCACTCAAGAAAATAAAGGATTTTTGAAAGGAGCTTTCTGTCCTTATATGATGGAGAACTTGATGCAGGGGGTCATTCCCGAAAAATCTAGGGAGTTAGAGAATACAAACTTAAATAGCGCCAGAGCCAGAGAGTGTGTTTGTTTTAATATTCATCTGCTTTCTGCAGTTGTTAGAACAAGGAGGTTTGTGAGAATTTACTATGACTCAGTTGTGAGTCATGTGGAAGAAAAAGGCCTATGTGTGTAAGATGTGGTAGGTGAGGCAGGTTTATCTTTCAGCTTATTCGATGCTATCATCTTGAGATCAAGAAGAAAACTGGTGGCCGCTGGAAAGGTAAGGAACTCTGGAATCCTGGGGCAGAGGGAAGAGCTGAAAGAAACCATCTAGGATAATACTGCATCCACACCCATCCAAGAACTCCAGGACCGAGGGGCCTAGACACAACCCTCCAAAGAACTCATGAAATACCCAGAAGGAAAAACCTCATTCTAGATATTTGTCTGATCTAGAAAGCTCAAGTCACCTACGGATCACTTCTCTCCTCCATCTTTATCCTCATCCATGGACACTAGGGGACTGACAGTAAGAATCAGGATAGAGAACAGGTGGGGAATGCAAGTCAGAAAAATGGAGACTGCAGCCCCAGCAGTCATTCCACAGAAGGCTCAAGAGCCAAGCAGCCTGGCATGGAGAAAGGAGAAGGCTGGACGCTAAACCTAATTCAACATCATGATTCATTTCTTGAAGTGAATGCATTCAGGTTTCAGAGTTGAGATTGTGACTTCAAACCAAAAGCCTCACTGCACTGTGACCTACCAGGAAGTAAACAGTGAGGACTTACTGAGGTAGAGGAGGCGATTCTACTCCTCTCCACCGCCCTTATCTTTACTTTTACATTTTCCTTCTTCCTTAATGATGTCTTAAGGAAGGAATCTGACCCTTGAATCCACGGACTCACTCTTTGGCCAAATGAAGAACTAAAGAAGCAAGAACACAGAAGTCTGGAAGCCTAGCTGGGCCAGGAGATTGAGAATTCTTGTAGTAACCATTCTCTGTCAAATGCTAGTTCATTGTCACCAGCCTTCACCTGCAACCCACCTGCATGCAGTAGGCATGGGAGGGAAGACTCTTATCCCCATCTGACAGATGAGGAGACTGTGACTCATAGAGGCAAATAACCTGGTCAAAGTCTAATAGCTAACAGTAACCACAGAAAAATGATCTGTAAGCTATTAATTAACTTTCTGTCTGCCCATAAAGAATTGGCTTCTGAATTAGGAACCCATTCTTGAGTCTCTGTCCCCCCACTCATAGAGATATGCCCTGTAGAACCATTCTATATAGCTTATATGGATGATTTTCAGGTTTCCCTCTCCCTTGTAGGCTAGGGGTGTTTTCTTAGGGTTATAATTACCCATAGTAGTTGGAAGGGGTGAGGTAACTCTTAAAGAAGATGCCAGAGCCATAGGAATCATGTGGAAGAAATGGCTTGGAGAAGAGAGCAATGAGAACAAGCCCTTGAGCAGCTATGCTTGCCTGTCTTTGCTATCCGGTAGACCTATACTGTCCTCAAGGACTCTAAAGGAGAGTCTTGCTAGGATAGGAGGAAGCACAACCAAAACAAAGAAAAGCCCACCCTGAACAGCAACTGCTCTCTGCTCAGTTCCCCGAGAGGGACAGCCACTGGGGACTGTTTCTCCAGCTGCCCCTCAGTCAGGATTATCTGGGGGAACATCACTTTATAGGCCAAAATAGTGGGGTTTAAGTAGTATAAAAGATAGACAAAGCTTATGATATGCAGAGCACTGTTACAGAAAAGATGGAAATTCAAATCCCAAATTAATAAATCTAATCATCTTTTAAAAAATATATAAATAATCTTGTATTTATATATATATATATAAATTTTCTCAAAGAATAAACAAATATTGGTAATATGAAACACAAGTAAAATGTTGCAACATTTCAAATAGTCATTTTAATAATGAAAATGTAATACTTAAAATACATAAGCTATAGAACAAAGCTATTAAGGGAAACATGTGATTTTCTTCTACCCCAGCAAGCCTTCACTGTTCAGTTCCTTGTAGGTCATGGTGTCTGAGTTCCTCACTAGAAAGAAGCCCACTGTATTAGTCACTTTTCTGTTGCTGTGATAAAGCACCATGACCAAGGAAGTTATAAAAGGAAGAGTTTATGGGGCTAGAGAGATGGCCTAGAAGTTAAGAGCGCCGACCGCTCTTACAGAGGACCCGGGTTCGATCCCCAGCACCCACATGGCGGCTGAGAACCGTCTGAAACTCCAATTCCAGGAGAACCCCAGATCCAGGGGAATCCGACACCCTCTTCTGACCTCCGCGGCATTGCACGACACGGGTGCACAAACTTGCATGCAGACAGTACATTCATACACATACGGAAATAAATAAAATTTAAAAAAATTAAAAAAAAAAAAAGGAAGAGTTTATAGATTGGCGGTTCCAGGGAATTAGAGTCCATTGTGGCGGGAGGCATGGCGGCTGGATCTGGAGCAGCAAACAGAGGGTCACATCTCGCAAAGAACACAGGAAGCAGAGAGAGGGCGACTGTAGACCATGAGGCTTGTTAAAACTCACTAAGCCTGCCCCCAACAACGCACTTCCTCTAGCACAGCCACACCCTCCAAGACCTCCAAAAACAGCGCCACCAACTGGAGACAAATGTCTGAATACCTAGAGCCTATGGGGAACACTCATTCAAACCACCACACCCACGTTGCTTACTCATACGGGATTTGTCTATCACTTGCATTTATGAACTACGGAGACTCAGTTTGCTGAATGATCTAACCCATTCACCTTATCTTTGTGGTGAATAGGATCAGGCAGGGTGGAACAACCAGAGCTTGTCACCCTTTAAAATTAAAATAAAACTGGGCATCATGGTGTACACCTTTAATCCAAGCACTTGGGAGGCAGAGGCAGGGGTGCTCTGTGAGATAGAGGCTAGCCTGAACTACATAGTGATTTCCAGCCTACTTGGGGCTACAGGATGACTGTCTCAAAAAACAAACCAAGCAGTGAGCACTGGATTCAGTGAGAGACCTTGTCTCACATAAATGAGGTGAAGAGCAATAGAGGAAGTACCCTGTGTTGACCTCTAACCTCTACACATATGCAAGGGCAAGCATACCTACACGTGTGTTTATGCATGAAAATTCCATGTATACATATGATAACAAGAAGAAAACAACAAAAAGAGAACCCCAAGGAAATTTCTGTTCACCATACAAATCTTATTGCAAAAAACAATAGAAACAATATTTCTTATTTTATTTACTAAATGAGTTGCTAGCCACCCTGTAGCATAAGACAAAAAAGAATGAACTTTAGAGTCTGGAGTTCTAGGTTTGAATCTTGCCCTTAGACTAATCTTCCTAAAACTCATTGTGCTCATGCGGACAGTATGACCATAACTATTATGCCATGGAGCTGTTGAGATTAATGAAACATGCAGTAACATTATTAAAACTAGAAAAGAAATCTTAGGAGCTGCAGATGCCTGTCCCCAGTATGGCTGGCTCAGTCCTCAGCAGGATGTGAATTTCAATAAAAAAAGTTATTTGGTGACAAATGTCTTGGGATGATTGCTAAACTCTGGAACACTGAGTATGTTCTTTAGGTTACAAAACCCAGATATCTGAGATTGAGCCCATAAAAAAGAATGAATACATTTGAGAATGAACTGGGTTAGAAACATAAAATCCTAATTGCAACCCTGTGCTGGATAGCTTTAGTGTCAACTTGATACACCTGGGTTGAGGGATCCTCAGTTGGGGAATTGGCTCCATTGGATTGGCCTGTGGTCACATCTGTGGAGTATTGTCTTGATGGTCAAACAGTGTGGGAGGGCCCAGCCCACAATGAGTGGCGCCACCCTGGGCAAGTTGTTGTGTACTGTATAAGAAGGCAGGCTGGGCATGAGCCAGGGGAGCAAGCCAGTGAACAGCATTCCTCCATGGCTTGTGCTTCAGCTCCTGCCTCCAGGTTCCTGCCCTGAGTTCCTGCCTTGGGCTCCCTAAGGGATGAGCTGTGACCCAGGAGATGTAAGCTGAATAAACCCTTTCCTCCCCAAGTTGGTGTCAGTCAGAGTGTTTTGTCACAGCAATGGAAGACAAACTAGAACAAACCCACTAAGGGAAATACTGTACTCAGTCTCCAAGACAACCCCCAGTGATCTTGTCCACTGGTGTTCATCTCCTTATGTAGCCTCTTTCCATCCATGCCAGGACTGGACTATTTGACCAATAGACTATGAAAAAAGTGATCATATGGCCCTTCTTAGATTAGTTTGTAACAGATCTGTGGCTTCTATCTTGGGTCTATCTCGATCTCTTTTTTTCCATCACCTGTCTTCTTCCCCTCAGAAAAGAAAGTTACTGTTCTGTGGAAGACTTGGTTGGAAAGAGGAACTAGGAGTCCTTGTCAGCAACTCCATGGGAAGCTTGGAAGTGGATCTTTATCTAGTCAAGCCTTCTGGTGACTTCAATCCAAGGAGACAATGGACCAAAACATCCTGAAAGCTCCTTAGCTAGAACCAATCAATTAAGTAAGCGACTCCTGGGCTTCTGAACTCAGAAACCATGTAAGATCATAAATATTTCTTTAGCTATTAAATTTTGAAGTATTTTGCTATACATCAGTCAGTCACTAGTATAGATAATAGAATCATTCCTTTCTATATGTGACTAAAAAAAAAAAAAAATACAGCCCAGAGATGCCAGATGTTTTCTCTAAATTCGGGTAATTGAAATACAGGATTAAAGTCAGGTATTTCTGGCTTCAAAACCAGCATGATTTTACCACTGTCCATGCTGCCTTTCCACAGTGGAAATATGCCCCCCAGAAGGAGAAAAAGACATCATTTTCAGATATGGTTTGTACCATTGTTTATTTTTAATTTTTATTTATTTATTTTTAAGTGTATGAATGTACTGTCCGCATGCAGGTCTGTGCACCTGTGTTGTGCAATGCCTTGGAGGTCAGAAGAGGGTGTCGGATTCCCCTGGAACTGGAGTCCTCCTGGAATTGGAATTAAAGATGGTTCTTCTCAGCCACCATGTGGGTGCTGGGAATCGAACCTGGGTCCTCTGCAAGAGCAGTCGGCGCTTTTAACCGCGAGGCCATCTCTCCAGCCCCGTACCATTGTTTTAATGCATCAAACAATAAATTATTTTAATATTAACTCAAACTGAAGAAAAAACAGAAAGAAGAACAGATGTTTTGAACACAAATACTTTTCTATCAATGGGGGGGGTTGTTCTGTGGGTAAAAGAGAATATAATAGGAATGGTTCCTGTTCCTGTACAGCTTACAATCTTCTGTGGAAGATAGTTCAGTAGATTGTAACTGATGTGACATTATAGATTAGTAACTGAGCACTCTGTAATCTAGCAGAATTGGTAAACATTCAGTATTAGCCTCCAAGTGATCTTGGATAAATGAGCAATTACTGGGTGCATAGACCAATAGACACTGTGAAAAACTAAGCTAAACTCTTCAACCTATCCTCTCTTCCAGTCCTTGCAAATGTTAGGCTCTTTCCATGTGTTATACCACTTAATCTTCATAACAATCCCATGACTAAGCATTATTACCCCAACTTTATAGATTAGTACCTATCTTGTGTTGCTAAGAGAATTAATATACACAATCAAAATAAAGTGTTTGACCTAGCAGCCAGCTCATGGTAAATGCTAACTAAATGGTTCAGACCCAGGGTCAAAGAAAAGTCATGTGTGCAAGTAGCTTGCTTGGGAAGGATGTAAGAAGCTGTGAGGGAGTTGAGAAGGGACAGATGGAAAGGAAGAGAGCTAACAAAGGATGTGTTCCTGAATCACGTTGTCCATCACACATCTGAAATGATGTGCTAGAGTAAAGAAGTTGAACTGTTTATTCACCAGCTCTTCTGCTTTCTTTGTTGACTCTGGTTAGCTTTCCAATCCTTCCAGAATTCCCTAGGTATGTAAGTCAGGTAAGTTCTGTGATCAAAGGACAACCTAAGGCAAAGGTATAGAAGCTTTTGAGTATAGGAAATATCTTCAAATCATTCAGCAGGGGTCCCAGAAACCATCCATGATAAAAAATTATTAAGAATCTTGCTTGAAGTTAATAACATCACAGGATGGGTAATACTGTGATAGAGGTGTGGTTTGGTTTCAGTCTGAATTGCCTTTGACATGCTCATGTGTTGGTTGGAACACTTGATCTCTAGTGGTGACATAAATTGGGGAGGTTATGAAACCTTTAGCTCTGAGTCCTGACTGGTAGAGGTGGGTCTTTGAAGGATATACGCACCTCCCATTCTCTGTAGCTCCCTGAGTCCTGTTTGCCATCACATGAATAAGCAACTGTTATCAGTTCCCATCATTACAGACAGAAGCAGCTCTGCCATGCTTTCTCCAGCATCATGGACAAAACCCTCTGAAACTGAGAGCCCAAACAAGCCATTCTCCCTTAAATTAGTTCTCTCAAGTACTATGTCATAGCAATGAAAACTCAGTATAAAACTGTATAAGATACTTCGCATATTGTCATGGAGCACAGAAAAGAACCACCTCCCAGATATAGACAAGGAAGATCAGATTGGGGTTCTCACAGAGGTGGGGTCAAAGGGAGATTACTAATGGGTTGAAGAAAAAGATTAGGAGTGCATAGAGACCAGATTGGGGAATTTCGCCAGACCAGATTGGGGAATTTCGCCAGACTGCCTGTGTTTGGTCTGAAAATTGCACAGAAAAACTCTTAAGCCCGGGATTCAATCTTTAATACTAAATTTATTTAATTTGCTGGTGCACCAGAACCCAGTTGAGAAAACTGATGCATCAGGGGGGCCAATTGTTTACACATCTGGGATGCAACCCACTCCATGCAGGGAAGGGTGTGAGCTCCACTGTCTGTTACAGAGAAATTTTAAGAACAAAAACCACAAAGTGGAGGAATTTGGTGACATTATAGAAACACAATTGTGAGGCTATAGAAACAGTGTAAGCAGTGGTGACCTTTAAGCTGATTAGTTGTATTTAGCACTGTGAAGCCCCTTGAAGAGGAATGGGCTCTTTAGGGGGTAGGAAGTACTCATCAGGGCTGGGAAAGTTTGCCCTGACCTCAAGTAGCTAGGAGAACTCAAGGCCAGACTGTATTCTTGTGGCTAAGGTAGTCATGGGAACCAGGCTTGTTTTAGCTAACACAATTTTACAGTTAATGCTTTCCTTCTGATTAACTGTTTCTACCTCCCCCTAATACCTGGAGCACAGGTAAGAGCCAGACACTTTAGCCAGGTAGATAGATTATTGGATAATTGGATTATTGGCTTGTGCAGCTGAGGGGGTGGAGTTGCCCAGCTAACCAGTATAAAGGTGGGCCTGTTGACACTGGGGGACTCGAATGCATAGAGATCAGATCAGGGTATTTTGCTGGACCACCTGGAACATAGAGTACCCCAGGCATGGGCTAAGTGAGCAACTCACTCTCCCCTCCAGCCCCAACTAGAATTGTTTAGGGAATGTCCAAGTGGGACCGCAGTAGTGATTCTGGGGTGCAAGGCAATAAAGGAAACAGTGAATCTGACACAACTCCAATCCTGCAACACCAAGCCCCACAAACAACCTAGAGGAACTGGCTGGCAGGAAGCAGAGTGAGCACAGTGCTCAGCAGGGTGCCAACCTGGCGTTATCTACCTGGTTTTTGGAGAACCTTCAGAACAGAAAGGGAAGAGTGAGTTAGACTTCCAATATATAACCAAAATTGAAAGCCTGAAACTAGACAAGTCAACACTCCATAAACTAGGAGACAACGAAAGCATCTGAAGGAAGCAAACAAAGCAAGCCTTTAACACAGTGAAGAAACATTTGAGATTTGCATCAGAATACAAACAAAAACAAACCCACATGCCAAAAACAAAACAAAAGAACAACATGGGAAAAGTGCAGAATAATTCCACGCCAACCTCTACCAACCCTAGAGAAGATCCCTACAATGAGATCTCCCTAGAAGTAACCCATGATCTTAGAAGAACAGTCATAGACATATTCAAATAAATCAAAGAATATACAGAACAAATCAAAGAACTAAGGAGAATGAAAAACTCAGGAAGGACCTAAAGGGAGAGAATGACAACCTTCAGAAAGAATTAATGGGAGAGGATGACGAACTCCAGAGAGAACTAGAGCGAGAGAATGACAGGGAGGCAGTGGAAACATTGAAAAGATCCCATGCTGAAATAAAAAAGGAAACCAACCAGCGAAGCAAGGAACAACAGGAAGAGATCGAGAAGCTCTAAAAGGAAGTGGAAATACTAAAGAAATCACAGGATGAAATGAAAAAGAAAATCGAACACTCATCCAATCAAGAGGAAAGGATGGGGAAAAGCCTCAGAAGCAGAATGGAGGAAGCAGAAAAAAGAATATCAGACCTGGAAGATAACACAGAACAACCAAAAAACTCAAGTAAAGATTATGAAAAATTTAAAAATACACAAGAGTGGAACAACCAGGAAATGTGGGACACTATGAACAGATCAAACCTCTGCATCATAAGGATAGAGGAAGGAGAAGAATCCCAAGAGAATGGTATTAATCAGATCTTCAACAGAATAATAAATGAAAATGTTCCCAAACTAAAAAAAGACAAACCTGACTGAGAAAAAGATGAAAAACATGTTTGGCAGAATGCATGAGTTCTGGTGGGGTGGGGGTCGGGGGCAAGGAAGGAGGAATGCATCTAAATTTGATTGGGAAATTTTGTATGAAATGCATAAAGCTTCAATAAAAAATTGGCTTTGAAAATAAAAGACAAACCCATACAAATACAAGAAGCACATAGAATTCCAAATAGGCACCTAGGAAGAGAAATTAATAAAAGCAGAAATGCAGAAGTAAAAACCTAGATCAAAAATGCCAATGGATAATAAGGTGAAAGGAAGCAACACACATCTTTCAATTATAACCTTAAATATTAATGGACTAAACTCCCTGATCAAAAGACATAGACTGGGAGATTGGATTAGGAAACAGAACCCATCTATATGCTTTCTACAAGAAACCCATCTCGCCCTCAAAGATAGGCATCAACTTAAGGTAAAAGGATGGAAAAAAATATTCCAAGCAAATGGTACCAAAAAGCAAGCAGGTGTTGCTATTTTAATATCAGACAAAATAGACTTCACAGTAAAAGTAATCAGAAGAGACAAAGAGAGCCAGTATATCTTTATCAATGAACAATTAACCAGGAAGATTTCACAATCATAAATATATATGCACCAAACTCTGATGCACCAAACTTTATAAACACAATTCTCCAGGACCTCAAGGCACAGATTAACCCCAGCACATTCATAGTAGGGGACTTCAATCCTCCACTGAGACCTTTGGACAGGTCAACCAGACAAAGAATAAACAGAGAGACAACTGAACTGAACAAAACGATATACCAAATGGACCTCACAGACATCTACCAAATATTCCACCCAAATACCAGAGAATACACTTTCTACTCAGCACCCCACGGAACATTCTCCAAAATCAACCACATACTGGGACACAGGAAAAAACCCAACAAATACAAAAAGAATGAAATAATTTTATGCATTCTATGAGACCACAGTGCAATGAAGCTCAATAACAACACCAGGATAAACCCAACTCTCTATAAGAACACATGGCAACTAAATAACAACTCCTAAATAAAGAATGGGTCAATGAAGAAATAAGGAAAGAAATAAAAGCATTCCTGGAGCTAAATGACAATTACAACACAACACAACAAAACCTATGGGATACTTTAAAAATCAGTCCTAAGAGGGAAGTTTATAGCCCTGGGTGCCTACAAAAAAAAACCAGAAAGAATAAAAAACCAGAAAGAGCGCACATAGATGATCTAATACTGCAGCTAAAAACACTTGAGAGACAACAGCCAGGAAGAAATAACAAAATCAGAGCAGAAATCAATGAAATAGAAACAAAGAAAACAATACAAAAAAATCAATGAATCCAAAAATTGGTTCTTTGTAAGAATAAACAAGATACACAGACCTCTAGCCCAGTTAACCAAAAGAAAGAAAGTGCAACTCCAAATTAATAGAATTTGTGATGAAAGGGGAATATCACAACAGACAACAAAAAGATCCAGACAATCATATGGGAATACTTCAAAAACCTAAGCTCTACTAAATTTGAAAACCTAAGAGAAATGGATGAATATCTGAAATCCTGGGAATCACCAAAGCTTAACCAAGAAGAGACTGACAGTTTAAACAGACTCATAATATATGAAGAAATTGAAAATGTAACAAGAAGCCTCCCAACTAAAAAAAGCTCAGGCCCAGGTGGTTTCACAGCAGAATTCTATAAAATATTTAAAGAAGATTTACAACCATTATCACTCAAACTGTTCAGAAGGATACAAGCAGAGGGAAAACTCCCAAATTCCTTCTATGAAGCCAGCATCACTCTAATACCAAAACCAGGCAAAGATACAACCAAAAAAGAGAACAATAGACACATCTCATTAATGAACACAGATGCAAAAATTGTCAACAAAATACTCGCAAACTGCCATACAAACCCACATCAAAAATATCATCCATTGGGTTCCAGAAAGGTACACAGAGTCAGTGAGGTGCCAGTGAAGCAAGTGGACCTGCCTTGAGTCTTGGGGGGGCTTGACACCCGCCCCTGGAAGTCCCAGCTTGGGCTCCAGACAGGTACACGGACTCAGTGAGGTGCCGGGAAGGCAAGGCAGAACTGCCTTGACCCTTGGGGGACTACCAGTAACTCTGGCCAAAGTAGCAACACAACCCCCTCCCCTGCCCCCATCAACCTGGTGGAGCTGTGATGCAGAGGACCTAACAGGCACGGCATTGGTGATTGTAATCTGTGCAGCCAACGGTGAGGTGCAAAAATCCAAAGAAACAAATAAACAGACATATCCACATGCCAAAGACATAAAGAAAAAACAACATGGGAAAAGCTCATAATAAATCCACACCAAACTCTATCAACCCTACAGAAGATCCCTACAACAAGATCTCCAATGAAAGAAGCCAAGACACCGACCTTAGAAGTACAATTGTAGACATATTCAAAAAAACTTGAACTAAGGGAAGAGAATGAAAAACTCAAGAAGGACCTAGAGGGAGATAATAACAAACAGTGGAAAGAACTAAGGAGAAAGATTGAAAAACTCAAGGACCTAGAGGGAGATAATGACAAATGTTGGAAAGAACTAAAGCGAGAAAATGACTGAAGAGAACATTCCTCAACATGATCAAAGCCATATATAACAAACCCACTGCCAACATCATCCTAAATGGAGAAAAATTGGAATCATTTCCCTTAAAGGCAGGAATCCGGCAAGGCTGCCCCTTATCACCACTCCTCTTTAACATAGTGCTTGTAATGCTTACTAGGGCAAGAGAAGGAAATTAAAGGAGCACTAATAGGAAAAGAAGAAGTTAAGCTATCTCTTTTTTCAGATGATATGATAGTTTACCTAAGGGATGCTAAAAATCCCACCAGAAAACTTCTAGAAACGATTAAGAATGTCAGTAAAGTGGCAGGATACAAAATTAACCTGGAAAAATCAGTAGCCTTTCTTTACACCAACAATAAGAAAATGGAAAAGGAATAGAAGTAGAACTTCCCACTCACAATAGCCTCAAAAATAAAATACCTGGGAACAAACCTAACCAAAGATACCAACAAAATCTACAACAAAAATTTTAAACCCCAGAAGAAAGAGATTGAAAATGACATCAAAAGATAGAAATATCTCCCATGCTCATAGATTAGAAAAATTTATATAGTAAAAATGTCCATTTTACCCAAATTGATATACAGATTCAATAAGACCCCAGTAAAAACCCCCATGATCTTCTTCACAGACTTGGAAAAAAATTCTTAAATCCATATGGAAAAACAAAAGACCCCAAATAGCTGAAGCAACCCTGAGTGGAAAATGCAATACCAGGGGGATTGCTCTATCAATCCTCAAGCTATATTACAGGGCCATAGTCATAAAGACAGTCTGGTACTGGCACAAAAACAGACCTGTTGACCAATAGAACAAAATTGAAGATCCAAACTTGGGCTCATACAATTTCAGCCACCTCATATTTGACAAAGGGGCAAAAAAAACCTCAATGGAGGAAGGATAGCATCTTCGGCAAATGGTGCTGGCAAAACTGGATCACCATTTGTAGAAGAATAAAATTAAACCCCTACCTCTCACCCTGTACAAAAATCAACTCTAAGTGGATCAAAGATCTCAACGTAAAACCTGAAATCCTGAAGGTGATAAAAGAAAGAGTTGGCAACAACCTACAAGACATAGGTATAGGAAAAGACTTCCTAAATCAGACAGCAGCTGCACAGGAAATAAGGTCAACAGTTGACAAATGGAACCTCATCAAACTCAAAAGCTTCTGTACAGCTAAAGAAATAATCAAGGAAGTGAAGAGAAAATCTTCACCAGTGATTCATCTGACAGAGCATTAACATCAAGAATATATAGACTACTCAAAAAACAAAGAAGAAAACAAATGACCTACTCAAAAGATGGAGTAAAGAGCTGAACAGAGACTTCACCAGTGAGGAGGTAAAGATGGCTGAGAAACATCTTAAAAAGTGTTCAATATCATTAATAATTAAGGAAATGCAAATTAAAACCACTCTCAGATATCATGTCACTCCGATAGGACTGGCTAAGATCAAGAACACAAAAGACATCAAATGCTGGAAAGGTTATGGGGAAAGGGGCACACTCATCCACTGCTGGTGGGAATGTAAACTTGGACAACCATTATGGAAAGCATTGTGGAGAACCCTTAAAAGATTCAAGATGAGCCTATCCCCTGACCCTGCCGTACCACTCCTGGGTATATACCCACAAGACTCATCCTACTGCAAAGATACATGCACATCTATGTTTATTGCAGCTCTCTTCACAATAGTGAAGAGCTGGAACCATCCCAAATGCCCCTCAACTGATGAGTGGATGACAAAATGTGGTACATCCACATAATGGAGTACTGCTCAGCAGGAAAGAAAGATGACAGCCAGGTGTCTTGGTACATGCCTTTAATCCTAGCACTTGGGAGGCAGAGGTAGGCAGATCTTTGTGAGTTCAAGGCCAGCCTGGTCTACAGAATGAGTTCCAGGACAGCTGGGCTACAGGGAGAGCCTGTCTCAAAAAGACCAAAAAATAAAAATAAAAAGAAAGATGACATCATGAACTTTGCAGATAAATGGATGGAACTCAAAGCCGTTATGCTAAGTGAAGTAACACAGTCCCAGAGAGACAAGCTGTGAATGGTCTCCCTCATTTGTGGATGCTAACAACAAATCCCCAGATGAAAGGCAAGGTGAACAACATTATTGTTGTATTTCTGTTTATCTGAAAGCAACTATGTTATTATAATGTAAATCTCTTGATGGGCTCTAGACTCAATCCATCACTTACTTTCAGACTATAGTTACTGTATATGAGTGGAAAGTATGTATTCATATTTTAGAGTAATATGGAATTGGGGGAGGAAAATGTGATTTACTAAACATTAAAAGAAGACTGAGAGAAAGATCCAGGATAGTTAGAGCAGAGTGCATGATCTGGGGTGGGGTGGGGGAAAGGGAGAGTGGAATGTGTGTGGACTGAGCTAAGAAATGATGTCTGAAATGCACAGAACATCAATAAAGAATTATAAAATATATCATCCATCATGACCAAGTTGGATTCATACCAGAGATGTAGGGATGGTTCAACATACAAAAATCAATAAATATCATAAAACACATAAATGGACTGAAAGACAAAAACCACATGATCATCTCAATTGACACAGAAAAAGCCTTTGACAAAATCCAGCATCCCTTCATGCTTAAAGTCCTAAAGGGAATTGGACTAGAGGGATCATTCCTCAATGTAATCAAAGCCATATACAGGAAACCCACAGCCAACATCATCCTAAAAATAAATAAATAAAATTTAAAAAAAGTAGGAACTCAGCATGGCTGACCCCTGTCACCACTCCTCTCAATACATGCTTGAAACACTTGCTAGGACAATAGGGCAAGAAAAGGAAATTAAAGGAATACTAATTGGAAAAGAGGAAGTCAAACTATCCCTTTTTGCTGATGAGATGATTTACCTAAGGGATGCTAAAAACTCCATCAGAAAACTCCTAGAAATGATTAAGAACTTCAGTAAAGTGGTGGGATACAAAACTAACCTATAAAAATCATTAGCCTTTCTTTACACCAACAACAAGCAACTGAAAAAGGAACACAAGGAGACCTTCCCACTCACAATAGCCTCAAAAACAATAAATACCTAGGAACAAACCTAACCAAAGGCACCAAAGATCTCTACAACAAAAAATTTAAACCCCTGAAGAAGGAAATTGAAGAAGACATCAGAAGATGGAAAGACTTCCCATGCTCATGGATTGGAAAAATTAATGTAGTAAAAATATCCATTCTATCCAAGTTTATATACAGATTCAGTGCAATCCCTATTAAAACCCCCAAGAGTTTCTTCACAGGCTTGGAAAAAAAATCCTTAATAACATATGAAAAAACAAAAGACCCCAAATATCCAAAGCAACCCTGAGCGAAAAGAGCAATAATGGGGCAGGGGGGGATCTCTATACCAGACTTCAAACTATACTACAGGTCTATAGTCATAAAAACAGCTTGGTACTGGCACAAAAACGGACCTGTAAACCAATGGAACAAAACTGAAGATCCAAACTTGAGCATATACAATTTCAGCCACCTCATATTTGACAAGGGGGCCAAGAAGACACAATGGAGAAAAGACAGCATCTTCA